>CAVNYN010224273.1:34698-93692 GCA_963692815.1 Nyctanthes arbor-tristis
TGTAATTTACTTTGGATTATTTTTAATCAATCATATTAAAAAAGTTCTAAAAACAATGTTCTTGTTGCAAGATTATCTGATCTACTTTGAACACCAAATTCAGCCCATGCCAACACAACAACACTAATGATAGGTATCTAGCAAGAGATTCTCCTCCCCCCCCCCCACCCTACCCAAAAAAAAAAAAAAGAAAAAAAAAAAAGCTCAGACCCCCTCCCTTTTGATTTCACAAAAATCCCTCCTAACCTAGAGTCAAAACGCATCCTTCCCCCTCCGTTGAAAAATTCCCGAGCGAGGTTGCTGGCTATTGACTGCCGACAGAGGACGTTGCTTTAGGAGTATGGTGCGAGAAACCCACATCCAGCCAAGGAGTACGCTAGCAACCCATATTCTCCCAAACAACAAACCAAATCTAGCGACCATCGGCTGGTGGCTGGTGACCACGAAGTCAAGTAAAAATCTTGCATCCTTCTTCTATGAGGCTACAAAACACCTACTAGGCTTTAATTTTTGTTTGCTAAAATTTTTTTGCTAAAAATTTTCAAAAATAATTTTTTCCGTTTAAGTTTTCTTATTGAATTGTTTTACTGAGGCTGTCTTGTTGTAATCCTATTCTGGCACCGTACATATAGCACCATATAACACCATACAACACCATACGTTCAAATGGCATACATCGACACAAACTTCATGATATAAGAACTCACCATCCATTAAGCTACCCCGACACAAACTTCATCATAGAAGAATATCTTGAATGCCTAAGTGCGAAGCATGAAGACACAATGCAATAACAAAAGATCCATGTTTCTCATCCCGTTGGCTTGCATCAGGTATGACTAAGAAATCATCGTCACAATAATGTGGCCCAGGAGCAACCATTATTTCTCTTTCCCACCCAAAATATATCCCTAAAAAGTTGAAAGTGTCTCCGAACTAGTCACTATATTATTCGGATTCTTGTACGTAATTTTGTTCGATCCCCAGATCGGAAGTGCTTTGATAAATTCGTCGAACCCTGAAAAGTCCCTCAAGAAATTCATGGCAGAATGCATATAATCACTGGTCATCTTGTCAATTGCTTCTCGTATTTTGCTCGCCGCGTAGCTTTTTATCTTAGGGTGTGAGGCCACTAATACTGACTGAGGTTATTTTAAAAATATTGCTTATTTTTTAAAAAAATCTTTGCAGCATTGAATTCTAAGTTGGTTAAGTGTGAAAATGCTTGTTGGAATTAAAGCTTAGAGCATTCACATTGGTAGTGTTAAATTAGTTTACTAAAATTGTTTGTTAACAACTCAAAATTATCTACATTAGTGGTGTTAAGATAGTTGTTAAAAAAATCCTTCTTGGTTGGTAGTTAAATTTGTTGTTAACTTTAAAAATAATTTTAATAAGTTTGACCAATACTTTTGAAGATAATGAGATCTGTTTGGACTTAAATAGATTTTAGTGGTTAGCACTTTAATAGTTGATAAATTTAACTTGTATATGTGACATTTAACATCAATTTAAATTTCACATTTAACACCTCCAATGTGGATGTACTTAGTGAGGTTTGTGAATCATGATATATGAACTAAAATTGCTGAACTACATGTAGATATCCTTTGTTTTTATCCCCCATGTCTTGCCTTAAATGATCATGATTTAGCTAGATTAAAAAACCCTTGCTTTTAATTTGGACTCACCTTTTCTTCACTCCTAAAAATGGTCCTCATTCATTTTCGGAGGGTGGGGTTGGTGGATTACACTTTTCTTCATTCCTAACTACTACTAATTTGTAAGTTTTATGTGTTTTATTTGGTTAATGAACATTTGTTTGATGGAATTGGTTAAGGACTTCCAATAAGAATCGGGTTTACTGGATATTCTTGTGCCAGTGACTTTATAAGTTAATTGCAGAGTATCAGTTGGGGGAAGTATGTTTTTGTGGCATCTATATTTTATCTGCTCGTGCCTAGAAACTTTTATTTTTTAAAAAATTTATTTTGTTCAATGCTTGTAGCATTCAAAAGTATTTAATTTAATGAGAATAAAATTATATTGATTGTATAAAAAAAACGCCCCTTGTTTTTTAGGCACTTAATAAAATCTGGCAAGCCTCCAACTCAAGGGAACTGTTTAGATCCAGCCGAATTCTTATTCAACACGCATAGAGGCTATAGCTCTTTTGTTTGGTCTTAACTCCGTTCCAAACTTTCTGCCACCCATTTTGTGTTCGTTTCTGGGTTCAATGTTCTCATAGATACTTTCCATTATTAAATATATTTTATTAGGAAACTCTGATTAAACAAAATGAGAAAGAAAAATCCTACACTCTCGAAGCAAGCCCAGAATGTAGATGAGCTATTATCAGTTATTGTGGTGCTGCACATATGTGACTTAACCAGTTTTTTTTTTTAATTAAACTTATATTTTTGCAGGAGCGACTTCAATCAGTGACGCATGGGCAGGTATGGTCCGTCACCCTTTTGAGGTGGGCGATAAAATCTGGGTGCGAAACCTTTTTCCCCATTGTTGAAGAACTTCTATGCATTTAACTGATTAAAATGAAGAACTTCTATGCATTTTTCACCCACACATGGGCAGGTTTGGTCCGTCTCTTTTTTTAAAGAAAAAATATTTTTGCAGGAGCGACTTCAATCAGTGATGCATAGGCAGGTTTGGTCCGTCGCCCATTGTTTGCACATCGTATAAGTTATGGAAGTATAAGTTACCATTATGGAAGTATAAGTTAGAACGAAATGCCAAAATGATGTGCAAACTCGTATTTTCTGTTTTACCATTATGGAAGTATAAGTTACAATGCTGGCTTTAAGAGTACATGTGCATGATGTCCACTCTTAACCAAAAAAGTTGGATGCAGTCTTGTATGGCTGCTGAATGGGCTATTAGATGCCTTCTCCAAGTTACCGTCTCTGTGTTGTCGTTTCTGCTTTAAACACGAACTTGGTTGTTGCAGGATGGACAGATAGATTATAGTGAGTTTGCGGCAATGATGAGAAAAGGCAATGGAGGAATTGGAAGAAGAACCATGAGAAAAACTGTCAACTTGGGAGAAGTATTTGGACTACAATAAGTTGTAAAATTTATCCCTTTTTCTTTATGACTCGTATTTGAATTGCTTGACATTCTGATCCAAAAGGCTTGGCCTTCTCTCTTCTAGACTGGTTGCCATTTTGATAGTGAGGCACATAAATTCCCGCAGCTACTCATTTTCACTAATTTTCTCCCAGACTTTGCTCCATTTCTGCAACTAATCATAACAGATTTTGATTCTCATGGGATTTGTATAACACCTTATGTGCTTCTAAATCCTTGTGTCTAATAAACAGTAGAGATTCCCTGAAACTGTTTGTCTCGTAATCATATTCTGAGTATTTTGAATTTTGAAACCCAATTAAATGAATTGAGTAAGATAGTTCAGCATCATCCTTTTCACATCATGGTTCGCCTAACCTTGTTTGAGAATCGCCTTAAGGCATGTTGGCCATGGTTTAGCGTTGATCATACATTTTGTCTTTTTTTTAGGATTATTAAGCAACAGCATTAGTGATATTGTATAATCCAGATCGGAAGAGCACACGTCTGAAGAATAAGAAATCATAAAATAATTAGTGGGATTATTTATTTAGATCAAAGTCCGATAAGAATGGAGAATCCAAACTTAATCTAGAGAAATGAGCTACAAATGTAATATGGAAGAAACAATATTGAAATTTTATTTTTGGTTCATTTTAAATAAATCCCAAGAACGTTTCTACAACATAATACCAGATTATCATCAGTGGTATTCGGTGAACCAAATTTATTCTACCAATATTTTACACTGAGTTGAAGAAGCCGCAAATCATTCTGTCCTGGCCCATCAATGGGAGACATCTCCATTTTCTTTCACTATTAGCATCTTCCCTTTTTTTTCACCTTTTCCCTGTCACTTCTCCATTTGTTTCCTACTTTGCTTTGCTTCTTTACCATTTTCTGATTTCACTAATAATACCAAATTGATCAAAAATCAATCTTAAATCCCTCAAAAATGATATTGAAAGGTCCAGTCAATGTGGATCTTTTTATATATTAGCGATTATCTTGTTGTTAAAAGAAAAAGATGATATAATGATATATGGTACGCCAAACTGACTGCCAATCCTGATCTCAACTTTCCAAAGTGAGCATCCAAGAAAATACAGCTTCTTTGCTCCCCACAACACACAACAAAACTAGATTTTCGATTTCAAAGCATAAGATGAGATATACTTACATATTATTAAGGATAAGAAGGCTAATTGCTTCATTCTACCCCTCACCTTTCATCTATGCATTTATTAATTTATTAAAGCACAATTTGACATCAAGTAGATTCTTGGTAAGAAATATAATTAGAATTACCACTTACTGGAAATGTCAAATCAACTTACCTCAAAGTTAAAAGTTGTTAAAATTGATGGAATTTTATTTATTAGTATATTATTACTCAACATGCACGCACGCACTTTTGAAAATCAAACTTTCGGTTGAATCTCAAACAGTATTAGACTTTATTATTTTTAAACTCAAAGTAACTAGCCATTCTGGTAATAACTCAGACGAGCACATTTAGTGACCAAAAGGATTTGAGTTACAAGTGTTTATTAGCTAGGCTGACAATATTTTTAATATAAACTTCAAATTCTTAATGCGTAATAGTTTGTCATGCTCATTTAGTGACCAAAGCATATATTATTTTCATTGCATAAAATGTCTTCATTAATTTCCTAGAATTTTCATTTTTTTTCCTTGTGTGACTGACTAAATAGATTTTTTCATGACTTACTTAATTATCGTTCTAAATTGTTTTCGATAGGACTAAACTTTACAATTATAATGTCGAACACTTTAAGTTAAAATTTAAAACATTAAAAATACTAATTTATATATATTAAAATTAAATATAAAGAAAAAGCAAATAAATTGAATTACTGTAAATTGTATCATAAGTTATACTAATTGAAGTTGCAATTCAGTGCTATTATAAAAGGGACCATATCTACGATTACCTTCAATCAATTCAATTTTCAAATACCTTCCCCACTCCTCTATAGGAAAAGACTCAATTTTTTCTTACTAAAAACTTTGCTCAAATATAAATAGATCATATCCTATATGTCCAAACTCTCAAACAATTCAACTTCATCCTCTCGAACATTAATCAACCCAAAAAAGATGTACAAGAAATCATTCCATGGCGGGAAGAATGATTCGGGCGAGCTCGATGTATTTGAAGCGGCGAGATATTTCTAGTCCGGCAATAATGAATTGTCCAACGCAACATTTGCACACAAGGTCATGGGAGAAGACCGGGCAAAAACTACTTGAAGAATGAGTCCCGATAAGCCACTGCTGTTGTCGACGATGATGATGAGACACTCAAATCCTAATTTTCAGACAGAAAAGCAAATGAAAGAGATCAAAAAACACAAACATCCAAGTTCCGCTGGTGGCAGACTTGCTCATTTCTTGAACTCTCTTTTCAACTAAACATCTTCCAAAAAGAAGAAATCTAAGTCCTCCGCTCAATCTGTGAAGGAAAGTGAAGAAGAAAGCCCTGGTTGTAGGAGGAAAAGAAGAAGCAGCATTAGTTTCTTTCACACCATAACAAATCCTGCGGATTCTAAGTCCATTTATTCATCTTCAAGCTCTGGTTTTAGGACACCTCCAGCAGCCCCTTATAATCCCACAAAAAGAAACACAGATTATGCTTCTTTCAATGAAATCTTGGAGAAGAACAAGAATTCTAAGCTGGGATTTTCAAATAGAAGTCGAAAAAACTGGACTGATCATCACTACATATCAGAAGAGAAAGAATTTAGAAAGATGCATGATTTTGATGATGGTGCGGAAAGTGATTCAAGTTCTGATCTGTTTGATCTACCAAATAATGATTGGATTACTTCTCAAGTGGATTACCTGTTTATGAAACGACCCATATGAACAGCATCAAGAGAGATGCAACAATTTCCACTAGTGCAGTTTGATTATTCCCATTATCATCAGTGCATAATTAATTTGCTTTATGGTACTAATGTTGCTTGAAATTGAAGAAATTTCTGTTGATTTTTTTTTATCATCAAGATCACATTTTTCTTCTTTGAAATTCATCTGAACTTGTCCTGTATGTACAGTTTAGATTGTTTGTTTGCCTCAACTTTTTTACCTTCTTTAGTACTTTCGAGGATTCCAGGTTTTCGATGAATGGTCGTTTGATATATAGTTTCTTTGCTAAAAATAAAGTGTGATTTTGTTAGGAGTTTCATTTGTCGATCGATGTACATGTAACTTGGAGCAAGAAGGTAATATTCTTTCCTTTAGACTTGATTATAAATCCATAGTATCCTAAAGTTGATATATCAATGAATTCTTTCTCGATAATTTTTTTTCTGTATATACAAATTGTGCATATCCTGTTACGAGTTTGGTTTGTCAATCAGTGTACATGTAACTTCAAGCAAGAGATAACACTATGCTTTTAGGCTTTATAAATCAATGGTAACACTACTATAGAAAAGCCTAATAGGCGTCAGTCGTAATCACTAATAGACGTCGTTTCCGTCGTAGACGTATATATAACCGACGTTCATGCTAAGAAGAAAGACGCCGGTTGTTTGTCGACGCCCAAATGTTATAATAGGTGTCGGTTGTTATCTTACAATCGATGTCTAAACGCATATCGGAAGCCACGTATATAGACATAGGCGTCGGTTGTTCTAAAGTAGACCATATGCGTCAGTTGTTCTACAACAACCGACGCCAAAATAATATTTTTTTAATATAAATTACAGCAGATCAAATTTTGTCAATTTTCCTGTGACTCCAAAACAAGAAATACATCCACAACTAGCCAAAACAAAGCAGCACCAGCACCAACAACTTGCATACACTTTAAAGCAATTATCACTAATTTGATATAAAGGAAACTACAAATACTACTACAAAATAAGCTAACGTAAATAAATCATTGCATTAAAATAAAACTAACTATTGAATATAAACGACACTTGTACAAAAATAATCACTACTATATAGTATAATCTTTCACACAATGAAACTAATTTCTCTTCACACAATAAAATAAATATCTCTTCACACAATGAAATTAATTTTCTCATTACAATGTATAACAAAATATATTTAACAAAAAATCATAATTTACTAAATTAACAAAAAATCATATATAACAAAAAAATATATTTAACAATCTATACACACACATATATATATATATATATATATCAATCTTTACCAAATTTCACAAAAAACCCTAAAAATCATAATTTCTAAATCCAAAATAAATCTCTTAACTACCCAAGTAATAATGAACAAGAAATTACTTTTAAAGATGTGGAGAAAAAATATACAAGGAAGTTCACTGCCGTCCGCCTCCGCCGCCGTTCCACCTAAAACCGAAATTAAAATTTTAGTGTCTAAGAGATATGTAAAAATTAAGAAGAAGATGGAAATGTTATGTAATATATACCAAGAAATAGAGCCTTAATGCACTTCACCAACCATGGCCTCATTACCGCCGCCGTCGCCGCTCGAATGGAGTTGCTTGTGTATAGATCTAGGGAATTAGGCCTCGAAATATTGGAAGTAAATTTCGAAATGTGATTTAGGAGTGAAATTTGCTTGCACTTTCGAATGGAGTTCTTGCGCACAGACCTTCTATTCTCATTCAACAATCGTCTGGATCGCGAGACAGAAATAATTATAAAAAAAAGAAGTATGGGTGTCTGTGCCTTAGTAGGACCAATGCCTTTTGTCAATTTGGGCGTCGGTTGTCAGGTGGAACTGATAAGTGTATTTCATATACAAAAATAATTCTCCTAACTTATACAATTTTATATGAAATTGAACAGATTTCTACCTAATTTGTCTTTATATGGTTCATATAGGTGAAAAAGCTTAAGTTGGAGTGATACACGTGAAAAGAATGATTTTTTAACCAAATTGAGGCTTTACATTCAGAAAGTAGCATCAAGGTGTGATTGTTCGAGAGTTCAGGGTGAGAAGACCATTGAAAACAAGTTTGAGGACTAACTTGCACTGTTGAAAAACTTGAAAGAGACCATCTGTGATCTGTTTGAAGAGAGTGGGGACCTTTATGTAGGGTTCAAGAAGTTTGGGGACGTGTTTAAAAGAAGGGAAAAACCGAAAAGGACCATTGCCGCAAGAAAAACTTAAAACAGGGACTAAACTGCACGCCATGGAAGTAGGCCGCGGGTAGGCCGGGTTATGCAACCCGCGGCCACCCGCGGGAGGGAGAAAAAAATCTGTTGGCGGCAGGTAGGCCGCGGCAAGCAAACCTACGGCCATCTGCGGCCCGTATCAGGAGACGTCGTTTTACGCGTTTTCAGTCCTTTTTGACACATTCTAGGGTTCTAAGGCCTATCCAACTATAAAAGAACAAAAACCTTTCTATAAAATGGGAGATTCATTATAGAAAATCATTCTTAAAGGCTAGGAGATTGGAGCAAAGGGTTTGGATATTGAAGCCGGGGTTCACGTAAAGATTGAAGAACGGAGTTCTTCGTTTGGTGCAAATGTTTTCTTCGTTATTCTTCATTTTCACTTTGCAAGAATCTGATCATGTATTCAAACCCTACGAATGCTTATGTTATGAATTCTTTTATTATGCGTATCTAATTTTCCTTGTTGAGACAATCGATGAAGCAATAGACATGTTTTGATTGTGTTAATCTCATTCATGACTCTAATTGTTATTGCGTGCTTATTTTCTATTGTGATATGTAATTACCTTTTATGAGCTTGATCAACTTGTAATTGTGTTAGTGAATTCGTGAGGAGACCGAGAGATAAGTCACCAATTTAGCACTTCAATAGAAAACATAAATTGTATAAAAGATAGAGATATACTTTTATAATTTGTGTGACCACAAAAATGGTTTTTTGTTAATTAATGCACTCAACTAGGGTAAAATTCACATAGAGATATAGTGGGTTTACTTGGTTGGGTAGATTTGAATTTGCTCGAGAGATGTTTTCAATTAAACTTGTGAAACTGGTTGTGAGTACGTGATGGTGAATTGTCATGAGTGGGATTGTATAATTGGAACACCTATTTATTGTGGATTCATGAGTCTCAACGCCTTTATTTATAAATTTTCTAGTCCATTAATTTGAGTTGCTTCCTAGATTAAAATAAATAGAGCATTTAATTTTTAGTTTAAACAACCTCATTATTTTTTTACAAACTTTTAATTTCCTTATTCTATTGGTGTGAAATTGACTCAAGTGAAATAGGTGATAATTTTCCCTGTGGGATTGACATTCGGGACTTATCTAATCCTATACTACTTGAACGATATCGTGCACTTGTGATTTCGCCTATCAGGAACCGACGCCCAATGTACCTGACAACCAATGCCCAATGCATCTAGGTACATTGGCGTTGGTTCTTTGTTAATAACCGACACCTATAGTACATTCATTTATTATAAATTTGCCACTGCGTCTAGTTAAGGTGTCGTTCGTCCGAGAAACCGATGCTTATTCCATATTTTTTTCTCTAATTCTGTAGTAGTGTAACCTAAAGTCAATTTGGGTTTTCTTTCAATGAGTCTTTCTATGATTTCTTTGTAATGTAAATTGTGCTCATGTTGTCAGAAGTTTTGTTTGTCGATCAATGTACAAGTAAGGCGAAGCAAGAAGCAATAAGCTCTTCTTTTAGAGTTACAAAATCAACAATGGCATAATGTTGAATTGGTTGGCTCTTCAATGAATGATCTTTTGAAGACTTCTTAGTGGTTTTATAAATTGTGTCCAAATTGAAACGAAAGAACAAACTTTGGTGACCAATTCATAATGGATTAATTGTACTAGAGGTTACTGAACTTTCACTTTACTTGCAAATAAATCACTGAACTTTAATTACTTGTAATTAGATCTAACCAAACTTTAATTTAATGAGCTCTTCCGATCTCATTCAAGTTCAATTATTAGAAAGAAGATCCTAAACTTTTATTTAATTGCAATAAAGTCATCCGATTAACACAAAATTGTTACTTAACAGTTTTCACAATAAAGTTCGATTACTAGCTTAATATCTCAAGATTTTGAATAGATCGGAGCCATGTATTATCCGAGTCGCACATAGATATATAGTTACTCTATTTCAATGATAGAAAGACTTAACCAAATTTCATCACTCTCACCACCGCTTCTTTCCTCATCTATATTAATAATAACTTGATCCATGATTTTCGTACAGAAGAAATAGAAAATGTATTCGTAGACGTGTTTTTACTAGAGAATAAGCAGTGCATATGGATTTTGGATATGTCTGATCCAATGTATTTCATGATATGTTTGCTACTAATTTGGAAATGGTTGAGGAAAAATTTCTTTTGGTTGATGACAAGAAGAGCAAACGTACAGTAAGATGAACAAACAGAATTATGAAGACATGAATTCTTCTTCATCAGCTGTAACAACTAGCAACGACACTAAGCCCTTTGAAAGTATATGCGAGCAATTCTATAGAGACATGAATAAATGATATAAATAAATAATATTTTCACGTGACACAATTCTATAGAGTGATGATTTGGATATTTTTCAATTATCTAATAAAATTGTGTGACTTCTACAATTTCACTTATTCATACATCAAAGTTTCATGTCTTTGTAGACTTTTTGTATTTGTTTCCCTTTTGCTAAGTTCATTCACTAATTCCAACGATGATTTGGTTTAAGTATAGGAACAAATTTCTGCTTACTCCATCTTACTTGGTGAAATAAAGAATTGAGATGTGAATTCAGATTATTCAATTTATTAAATTAGGATCCTTAAATACACATTTGAATTGACCATTGGTTTGGGCTACCAAATTTTCAGTAATTTTAGAATACTAGAAATTTTTCTAATTGTAGGATGATGAACAATGTAGCATGACTAGGTAATTAATTTATTTGAATTGAAAGAAGTATTTTACACTAAAATTGTGAAAGAGAAGTCTAATTATTGCTTTGAACTTATAGTAATAGAGCCATTAGGATATTCAATTAGGGAAAATGAGCTTTATGCTATTGGATGGATGAATTTGGTGGGAAACAGGAGGGATCAGATACATCTAATTCAAGAACAGTTGCGATTAGACGTACCTAATTTTCCCAAAAGTAGAACTTCTCCGTTCCCTGTTGAATTTTTGATCCTCCCTGCACCCTCTCTCTCACACACAAACACACACATGCACAGTATACGTATATGAAATGCTATAAAAGACTCGGACTTTATCTGATTTTTCAATTGGGATGGTGGAATTGATGTTGACTCTCACTGTATCTCCCGCGACCCAACAATTGTGCTTCCAATAAATTACTGAATGGTACTAAAAGACACTAGATCGGAAGAGCGTCGTGTAGGTCTCTCCTTTTCTCTTCACTGTTCATCTGGTAAGCATTAAAAATTTTCTTCATTCATGATTCTTTATGAATAATATGCAGATATTTGGCTGATAGATGTGTCTCTTATTGGTTTTGATCAAATTTCTCAGGTGGGCTTTCTTAGAATTGCTTAGTTTTCTCTTATTGTTCATAATTTTGATGTTTTATTGAATTTAGATCGTTTTCTTGGACTCAGAAATTTGATACACAGTTGACGAAAAAGTTCTGTTCTTTATTGAATAGAACTGCTCATATTTCTTGATTATTTCATTTTCGTATAATTTTTGCACTTCTGGAATTTGGAATTCATTGCTTTCTCATATTACATATACATCCAGTTGTGAATTAGTTTGTCTAGATGAAGATTCGTAGCGTTGTCAAGAGCAGCAAAATTTTAATTTCATATTTTACAGAAGGAGATTTGTTTACTTTTGTCTTTTAATTATTTTCAGGAACAGAATTGTTTGCTCATGTCGAGGAATCTTTCTGTGGTTTTTGTGAGCAATCAGAAATTAGGAATTACCTTGTAGGATTCTATACTGAATTAAATATAAATTTGGTAATGTTAGGTTTGTGATTTTAGGCAGTGTTTCTAGTTTGATGATGGAATCTTTGTGCTATGCTTCCGATCTGGAAAGGACTTTTGTTTTCAGATGATATTGGATTACCAGGAGATATAAAACCACTTTCTGATGTATATAATATTTTGTCATTTCCTATCAGAGAAGGAGTTGGGGAAATGGAAATTACAGAATCTGGTTCGCCTGATATGACAAGAAAATTCCTTTTTGATGATTTGGGTGGGAGCACTTCATATGCTGAGATGAATGGTGCATTGAATTCTATAAATATTTTAAATTTTTTTCTGGCCGAAACGGAATCTGGATCAGGATTACTGAGTTCTGCCATCAGAGACGGAGATAAGAAACCTTTGCAGATTAATCTGAAGATGGAAAAGTCTACTGCCATGGGAGAAACCAATGTCACTCCATCCTCAAGGGAGAAATCTGGCACTTCCCCTCCAGAGTCATCATCACCTGGCAAAAGATCACGGAATGCAAATTCATGTTCACAGCTGCCCATCTGCCAAGTTTATGGTTGCAACAAGGATCTAAGTTCTTCAAAAGAATATCACAAAAGGCATAGAGTATGTGAAGTTCACTCAAAGACCCCAGTTGTTATTGTCAATGGCATTGAGCAAAGATTTTGTCAGCAATGTAGCAGGTGGAGATACACATCTGGCTTCACCTTTTTTCACACGGCCTTTAGTTTTTCGCTTTTATATGTTTTCTTTGAGATCAATAGTATATATGTTTTCTTTGAGATTAATAGTATTGCATCGCTTGCTGTAAAGATTGAGCTAAAGAGAATGAGTAATCAATTTGTAAGAAATCTAGGCCATCTTCCATTCACACAATTTATCAATTTTAACATTTAACAATGCGCTTGATTATTAGTATGTTTGTATTTGGCTAGATTTATGAATGATAAAAACTGTCTATGCATGATAGTAGACCCAATTTTTATAGTACAATGTCATTTGACCATCTAGTTCTTATATACTTGCTCTCAGTTCCTTACTGATATTTACATTTTAGGATTTCAAATTACAATTTGTTACAGGTTTCACGTGCTGGCAGAATTTGATGAAGGTAAACGAAGTTGTCGTGAACGCCTTGCAGGACACAATAAGCGTCGCCGGAAACTTCAAGTGGATACCTGCCTTGGTAAGTTTTAGTAGTTGCTTGATGACTGTCAAATAATCAAATTTTAGTGTCCTTCTGTGCTCTATTATGCTCTCAATGTGGAAAGTTTTTCTAAATCACTTTCAGTTTGAAATCCTATAGCACTGTCTATTATGCTCTCGATTTGTCGTCGGACCATCTATTTCTTATAATATCTCCTATATCGCTTAGTTTTCCTAATTATATGATGATAAGCGACAAGATTGCTCTTTATGGACCTCATATTGAACTTTTTTCATGATGCTGTTTTCTTATCATTTAAATTATCTTTTTGTCTCCCCTTTCAAAGAAAATATGGAAGTCATGCAATGAGATAGAGTTTTATATCTGTTTCATTTGGTTTTGAGTCTTCTGATATGTACATTTTCCAGGTTCCTCATTACTGGGAGCAAATCTATCAAGAAATTCACTTTTTTTGTCGGGAATTCTTCCTGACAGTTTCTTTTCACAAAGACGTAACGAGCCGAACAACTGTATCAAGCTTAGCCAGGAGCAAAATCAGATAACCGAGTTAGCCATGCCCATGAGGTTCTATCAACAACATGCTGATTCGCTTCCATATCCTTCCAAAAGCTGTCACAACTCTGCATTATCATTCCTAGAATTATCTCAGAGCTCAAACTCCGGCCTCGAGTGTGCTCACTCTCTTCTGTCAGGTCAATCACTCAACTTATTAAGCAATTCAGCTGGCACTCCAATTGCTTTTCCTCCAATCTTCAAAGAACACCATCTTGCTACTAACTGTCAAATCAATCAAAAACCTGTCAAACCTACAAGTACTGTATTTGGAGGCCAAAGAAAAGAACTTCTTAAAGTGGCAAATTCTGCAGAAACTGTCAATTTGCTCGAGTTGTCATTTCATCTGCAAAGGGTAGAGCAGCAGAGGCATTCTGTTCAAGTGAAGCGGGAAAATGATTTTTGTTCTGTAATTACTTGATGTGTACATAAGCAAGCAAGGTTTATGTTTTATTTGGAAATATTTCTTCTTTGTGATTATGAAGTGTAAAGCTAATAGTGAGTCTGATAAATTCAGGCGAACGGAAACTTCCCATGATGTACTTGTTCTATGTGTTATAATTTAACTCTGAACTTAATACATTTGAGACAGAATTGTGCAGATGAATGTGAGCAAAATGTGAGACTATAGTTACACATTGAAAATAAAATAAAGGTCAAAGACAATTTCTAATGAACTAAAAACGTGGAGGGCGCCAGAAAAGTTCTTTTGGCATAATCCTTTTACAACATTTGTTTTGATCTTTTTGGGGCTCATAAAACCACAAGGTCGTTGTAGTATAGTGGTAAGTATCCTCGCCTGTCACGCGAGAGACCCGGGTTCGATCCCCGGCAACGGCGTTGTATTTTTCATTTTGCTGAAACATTGTTTGTAAATGATATGCCCCTTTTATCCCTCTCTTGAATGGGGGGAAAAAATCTGTTTTTTCCATTTAAAATTTGTCTCTCACCATTATCATTGCAATCAATGCAAGGTTCAAAAAGCTAGTTATCAACTTACGAAATTTGTTAAGAAAATAGATAAAACTTCAAATAAAGAGCTTTAAGTGGTAAGGTTCTTTATCTGCAGCCTTATTCATATTTTTAGCCGGACCAACCTAGAGTAAATAGGGGTACTTAATTCCAACAGGTAAATACAATGTAAGGTTCAATTTTTCAACTTCAAAATTCATTTTTCCTTCGAGAAATATGCACGGCTCATATCCTTAGTTGGCTAACTTCGACAAGAAGATAGTGCAGCGGTTGAGTGTCCCTACCTCAGAATCAATTTGAACAAGATACCCGCTTTGAGAGTCTCATATGTTCTCGTAAACTCTCAAATCATTTCATCGTTTTAGCAGTCTAAAGACAGTTAAGACTAAAAGACCAAAATAGCAAATCATTAGCCCTAACAAGTAAAGAAGTCTCAAAATTCATTTCAGCTTGTATGGTTTCAGGATAAACAGCAGCTTCACAAACTCGGCCCAACAAAATATCCCGAGTATTGCTCGCTGAAAAGTATGCTTCATCTTTGAAAGGTCACAAGCTTGTCACTGTCTCTTCATTTCACTTTTAGAGCTGCAGTAATCTCTTCCGCGTGTCTGTGTATCACATGGAAGAGAATAGGCGAGTATGATCGCCAATTTTTTTCCGCAGAAAAAGATAACAATATAAGCTGTAGGCACTAATGTAAGAATTATCAGCAACGGAAATTCATTTAATAATTTTTTCCTCTATGCCTGTGCAAATTAGGCTGGGAATTTAACTAATAATAGTCAAATGTGCAAAATTTGATTTAAGTGTTGCATTTTCATCTTCAGAGTCAGAAAGGACATGTATAAAGGTTGGCAGTAAGCAGCAAAATAAAGCTGGGGCCATGACTTCTGATCATCTCAAATTTAAGGGGTACAGGAAGAAACAGAATATAGTGTTTGGCGTAAACAGAATAACATACTTGAAGCAGAGGATCAGCCTCATGATTTTGCAGGCACCAGTGTTCTATATTCCCTTTCCGTGATTGATTTAATGCCATTTGGATCAGGGGCAACATCTTCCATGCCTTCTTTGGGAGGGAAGCCGAGTGTTCGTGCTTGTAACCACTGGTCTATGACACCACAGCTAATCGCATATTTGATGGTTCTCTCCAAGTATCCTTTATCAGAGATAAGGTGTGGCTGAACAGTCAACATTCTCATGATACCTGAACACATGATGAACTAAGAATTAACACAAGAAGCTACCTCCTAAGAAAATGAAATCGATATACTTGTGTCATTTTAATGCAACATTCAGAATCTGAAGAAAATGTTGCGCCCGTTAACACAAGTAAAGGTGAAAAAGGTGAAAAGAATATAGCACGTATCAGAAAGTGCTACGCTATGCGTAACAGAAGAGTAAATCTAGAATTTACTCATAACATAATGTAATTCACGAAAGGAGCTGGTTCGTTATCTGAAAATGCCTAGATGCCACAGCCATGTGTTTAGGATTAGCCAAAAATGCAGAAACGCAGAAACGAATAAGGTTGTGTTTGACGCTGTCAATAACAGCAGCTCAGGGAAAATAAATACCAGTTGAAGCCATATCAACCAGCTTAAGCCTTTAGATGAAGTGGTCCGACAATCAACATGGCTAATAAGCTTCTTTTAAGTTTATCAAGCTTGCTCTTGGCATGCAAAGGTAGGAAAATAAATACCAGTTGAATTACCCTTCCATGCAAGCAATTGAACATGAAATCTCCTCTAGGTGAAAGAAAGAGACTCAAGCAGCCTCAGAATTTTTTGTATAAAATATTTCTTTCACCTAGTATAGCTAAATATTCCCTGAAAATCACCTGATCTAAAAATAGTAAGAAATGGAAATCCACATGGCTTTACCTGCAACAATGCCATCTGCAGATGCAGACATGTCGGAAGTAAAAGGAGTGAGGGGTGCATCCTCCATTCCATGTACAGCGCCAGTATGTTCTTTAGTATAGTAGTGAATTTTAGAAGTCCCATTTGTCACAAACAAAACCTTGAGGTTCTCATGCCATAGCTGATCGACCACTTCTGGTGCATAATGAGTGAACTTAGATCTATCATTGTCTTTTGTATCAAAATTTTCAGATGGCTCTATCCCGCATAAAAATTCAAGTTCTTGTTTAGTGATCTCAATGATATCTGCGAGATCCCATGCTTGTTGTATGAACGCCTTGGTCTCTTCACTAGATTGCCAAAGAGGTAATGGCAGGTTGAGATCATAAAAGATAATACCTCCTAGCTTCTTTGAGATCCTGATGGCTTGTAATGTAGTTAATCTCATATTCCGGTCAAGAAGAGAGAACGTATTGAAATAAAACATTTTTGCCTGCATGATATGCTTAGCAACTGATCAACAAACGCATAAATTATCAGCCAATATTCATAAAATAGTAGTCTATACTTGGTTCAATAGCAATGTATTAATATCACTTTACTTTTCAGCAAGCCTTCTATTTGCCCAACATCTCAAAATCTTTCCTATAGTTTACACAGTGAATTATCAGCCTCCAATCAAACAATAGATGGCAAAAGGTAAAACGGGCTTCTCTATGAAGTTAAATAGAGAGGCTGAACAACATTGACATAAATAAAGATTAGGATACTGAAAAACAAATAATTAATTAAAGTAAATAAAATGCCCCTATCAGGAGAAAAGAAAAGAAAACTCCTTTTTCCAAATTGAGGCTGCGTGTCTTACCTCTTTCAACACATCAATATTGATATCAGACCTTGATAGACAATCCTCTGCACATGGTTTGACAGCAGCCATTCGCATGCCACCCCTCTTACCTATTTTCATCTGTGATACAGATCGGAAGAGCTTTTACTGTCAATGCGAATTGATCGTGTTTGAACCTTATTGATATTCAAATAATATATCAAGGCATGACCATAGTCGTCGTCACCAACTTTTCCCATGAAGGCAACTTTACCTCCCAAACTCGCAAGAGCTACTGCCACATTGCTTGAACAGCCTCCAGAAGCCCGAACAAATTTCTCAGGGCACCACATAGCATCTTTTCTGCGTTCTTGCATTTCATAGTCTATAAGCCTGTTGGCTCGCCTCCCGGAGGGTACAAAAGCATGTTGTGCGGCACCAAAGCAACATACAAGAGGCGGCCAGCCATATGTGAAGCTAATATCCTCTCCATCATCTATTTCAAACTCTAGATTCTGCTCGATATCATCATCCAAGTTTGCAATGTATGTGTCCCCTTCATAATCACTGTGTTCAGTCTCACTTCCTTGACTTTCTACACCATCAGCTGGTTTCTTGGTTCTTCTCCTTCTTGTCACCTTCTTCTCAGTTGCTTCTTCCTCCAAGGTACTAGAGGCAGATGCAGCTGCAAGCATGTATTTACAAATGTGTAGTCTAAACTTTATTTCCAAAAGAGTTCAGTGAATTAACAAAGAACTACATATTTTAAACTCTGCTTATGATGACTTTACAAAAGCTGCACCTCTTTTGTGAGTTCTAGTTCTTCTTTTCTTTGCCTCAGAGTTTGAGCCTGAAGTAGTTCCACTTTCTTCATCTGCTACACTCTCATTGACAATAGAAATTTCATCTGGAGTCTCCAATCCCTTTTTCCTTCCCCTCGTAGACTCCCGTTTGGTTGTTCTACGTGTCTTCTTTCCTACAATCGCTTCTCCCTCCGACACTTCCGGAGCTGACAACCCTGTACTTTTATTCTTAGAGACTGCAGTCAGTATCCATTCAGTCTTCAATCTAAAATCAGGAAGTTTCACTAAGTTTATACATGGAAAGAAATGCCCAGCAGTATGCCACCTGCATAAATTGCAAAGGAAAACAACAAGTGAAGCTATTATTAAAAACAGAGTTCATTTCGGTGCTTTAACCTTATTCGATTACTCAATTGCTATTATTTTCAGGATTCACTTAAATTTCAATGTTTCATTTCTTGTTCAATAAAATCAGTAAATAATCTACACACACACACACGAGACTGAGAAAGAATTTCAGCTACAGAGTTCAATAAATCCATCCGAATAGTGCAGGAGCTAGAGATAATTCAATTCTTGTTCATCCTAAAAATGCCCTTTAAGCATGATGAAAAAGATGAGATTTTACAAAGGTACAAGATTTTCTTTCAGAAGGCATAAAGATAAAGTTAGAGAACCTGGGCAGTGATGACAATTGAGTTAAAGGCAGAGAAGCCATTCATGAAGAGCTTCAAGAAAACCCCCTCAGTCGCAGCAGGTTCTGGGGTTTAAGGGTTGCAGTGAATTGTACAGAAGAAACTGGATAATTTCTGTTTTTTCCCGAACTGGGGTTTTAAAGATTTCTCTTACAAAATGAAAAGCTGAAACATTTATCAAGCAATTGACCATTATGCCCATTAAATTGGCCGATACTTTCATCAGTTGACACCGGTTATTTTATTTCACATTGGTGATTGTTCAACACCAATTCATGTGGCAATAATAAGTGAAACAAAGCATGTCAAATAACCACGTAGCTCACTTATATTATTTAATATATCATATATATATTCTCTCGTAGCCAGCGTTTTAAAAAACACGCCTTTAACGACGCCTAGGCGCGAAGCGCGGCCATCACACTTCATTTTGGAGCTAAGTGGTGAAAAAAAGGGTCAACGAAAACCGTTGACCGCAAAAATTTTTTTTTTGTAATATTGAACCCTTAGTCACATTTGGGTCATTTCATAGCTGATAGTCTAAATAACAATATTAAGGCTTTTTTCTTATTTTGGGCCATTTAATAACTAAAAGTTTAAAACTCAATAATATTAAGCTCATTTGACATTGTCATTAAACCTAATAACAGCAGGAATCATCCACCTTTTGTCTTTCAAAAATACTAAATTGTATAATATCTTTTAAAGTTATAATGTAGATATAATACTTATGTTTTCATATGTGTTTTTCAATTTAGTACATTATTTTAAATATTTAACAGTTTTAGATTGATTAAAAATTAAAAAAATAAAAAAATCGACAAACGCTTTTTAACGCTTAAGTGCCGCCTAGACGCACTTTAGTTTGAAAAGCTTGAAGCTTTAAGTCGACGTTTTTCTGCGCTTCACACTTTTTAGAACACAGCTCGTAGCTAGATCTTAAACTCTTTAATCAGGAGTTCGATTCTCATTTCCTATGATCCCTTTGTAATATTAAACAAAAAAGGAAAAAGAAAGAAAATGTTTAAAAAAAAGGGAGAAACATGGTTACATGAATTGGCAGAAACCTTGGACAATGAAAATATTCAAATATAACTGGGCAATGACTTATCAGTTATGACACATCCCTTTCGCCCATAGCTCTTAAATGGGTCAATTAAAATCAAGTAATTGTCTTCATCAGTATGAGTTGCTGGGCCGGCATTTCAAGACGTTCATTAGAGGGTCAATGGCAAAGTCAAAATTATGCAACTAGTGGCATGCGATTTATTTTATTTTTTTTGCAAAACAAGATTTATAAAAACAAAAGAATAATAATATTTTTTTACACACATTTTTACACTAACATACACACAAAAAACTTCGTACAATACAATAACTTTAAAAAAAGATGACTTTGTAAATTTATTCTAGTTTGACTTCCAATATGATTTAAAGAGTTAATTATCTAAAATGTCATCATACTTTTAACAAATTATCTATTATGCCACTGTATTTTAAAAATTACCCCGAATGCCATTGAACTTACAAAAATATGACCTCTCATGCCACTCTATTAATAATCAGTTAAAAAATCAACAGAATGATAACGTGGCAAGTTTTTTCACCTCCTTCATCCTACATGACATGACACATTGACAAACCATTCATTTACCAATAAAAAAAAAAAATAGCTAACGCCCCTACCCTCTCCCACCCCCGACCCCCTGGAGGCATTGGCCGCCGGAGACTCTGCAACTTTCGACAGCAATGAACGCCACCGGAAGTTGCAAAAAAAAATGTAGGGGGAGGGGGGAGAACCCCCCATTTCTTCTGCTCTTAAAGTAGAAAAAATGGGGGGTTCTCCTCTATTCCTACTACCGAATTGTGCTGCTGCCGCGGGGAGGGGGGTTCTCTCCCCATTCATACTGCAGCACAAATGGGGGGATAACCCCCCTCCCCTCCCCTCCCCTCCTGAAGCAAAAGAAATGGGGGGTTCTCCCCCTCCACATTTTTTTTGCAACTTTAGGCGGCAAGGAACCCTTCCCCCATTTTTTTTGCAACTTCCGACGGCATTCATTGCCGTCGAAAGTTGCAGAGTCTCCGACGGCCAATGTCGCCGAAGGGGGTAGGGGAGAGGTGGTTGGGGAAGGGTGGGGTGTTGGCCTTCTTTTCTTTTCCTTTTCTTTTTTTTTTTTTATTGGTAAATGAATAGTGGGCCAATATGCCATGCCATGTATGATATAGGAGGTGAAAAAACTAGCCATGTCATCGTTCTATTAATTTTGAACTGATTATTAACATAGTGGCATGAGAAGTCATATTTTTGTAAGTTCAATGGTATTTAAGATAATTTTTAAAGTACAGTGGTATGCTTGATAACTTGTTGAAAGTATGATGGCATTTTAAGATAATTAACTTTGATTTAAACCCATAACAAGTTTGCACAAAAGAATAGATCGATAAGGCACATTTAACTTTTTAGGTTGTAAAATTAAAGATATGCAGTTCAAGTAAAAGAATTGAATTTTATACTGAACAAAAAGAAAGTGAAATGAATATTGGCATTTGACTAACAACAAAGCAAATGAACTAATTATTCCGTGTCTCTAATTTCTTCTTTGATTTCGTATTTTGTAACGGTTTAAAAGATGAAAAAAAAAAAGAGCTCAAATCCCATTCCAAAAAAAAAAAAAAAGGAAATTCTCATAGGCTAGTGGGGCCGCCCCAATGGGTTCTGCCACAGGCGTCCACGTCTATTAGGGTTAGAACAAGATTGTCCTAGACAAACCCTGGGAAGACATAACCGACTCCATAAAGCATAAGTACTAGCTTGGATGAAAATGCGCTAGTACCATATGTATGATACTATATATTATCATATGCTGTCAAAGCGCCATGTAACGTGCATCGAAACATAACATATAATTGTGATTTCTCATGTGATATGTCTCAGTATAGGCCACAAAGTCATATGACACCATATAATGTCATATATCATATAGTGTTAAATCGAGACTGTTGAATTGGAGATTTCAATTCCTTGTTAACTTCCATTGAATTTCACTCCGGCAAGTTAGAAGAGATAACCAACTTGGGAGAATAGCTGTCTCAACTGCCATCCGAATAGAGACTCGCACACAAAGTAGTCAAGCATTGCAGTTCTTAACAGTTTCGAGTGTTGTCCAAGTAAAGATTTGAGCTACTCATTTTGAATAAGAATCAAGTAGCATGATTTTCCTTCTTTTATGCCATGCAAAAAACACAAATTCAAACAATGAATTAAAGAAAGGGGCAAAACGAAAAGAAATTATAACCCTTTACAACTTACAATTGCATACCAAACAAGTCTTTTTTAAACGGTAAAATGAAGCTTCAATACATACTGTTGAAGATGCATCCGTCAGTTTCTTTTTATGCAAGACTTTTACAGAGTTTAGGCGTCCGAGATTAAATGCAAATATGCTTGAAAAACCCAGTGAACACCACCCACAGCAATATGTGCAATTACATGACCCAAGTGTTTGATGACCAACAAGGGCAAAACAATCTCTTTTTAAACCATAACAACAACTGGAAATAACACTTAAATCAGGCTTGTATGCCTTTTAGTTGCTGCCACCACCACCAAATAGGTAACCCAAGGAAGAACCACCTCCAGGAGCAGCATGGACCTTTGTGGATGGCCGATCCTGCATTAAATGAATAGTTCTAATTGGCGCCATGCGTGAATATTTGGTACAAGTAATTACAAAAGTATATTTTGATTTTGCTGCGGCAACCTAGCAAGTATTTTACAGTAGGCAAATTGCTTCAATTAAACATACCGTGATGAAGTTAGCAGTGTTTTGACCATCTGCTCTTAAGTAGTTAGCCGTGCTGCTATGAATGCCTGCAGGAATCTGCTTAGAGACATCTACACTTTGATAAGCAGCAGCATTGGGCTTCTGGGGAAGCTCTTTACTTGCAGGGCGGCTTTCATTCGTAGGAGCTCGGGCAGTTCCTGTAGTAGGTTTTGCCTCACCATCGCCAAACAAATAGCCCAATGAGCTTTGTCCTCCACCACTGCTAACTCCACGACCCATATTTATTCAAATTTGCCTGCAATGCAAAATATGCAGTTGATATTTATAAGAAACTCAAAAGTTGCCAGTTTATCAAAGATGGGAACACATTTGTAAACAGAGTCCTGTTCTATTTGGCAATACACTCACAGCAATAGCACCTGCAGTTTCTTTTTCAATTGATACCAAAAGCTGAGTAGTGCTAGTTATATAGACTGAAGACCCCATCTTCAATTGGCATTTTTCCATTGGGGATGGGTGGACAATTATATATACAAGGAGATATCCACCCATTAAATATCAAATAAGAAAATCCCAACTAGACAGGACTCTCCCGTCTAAAAAATTGCATTATTCATACCAAAATCCTCTATTTATAAAATACATCAGCATATACCCATATGCTCAACAAGAGGGCAATTCAATCTAAAAAAGTCATATCCTCATTAGCAACTTAGCATGAAGCTATTAGAAGAGATTTTAACTCGAACCATATCTTCAACATTTAGACAAAAGCAAGGATCGGCCCGTATAGTTGTCATCCACCAACCCAACAACACCAAATATTTTTTTCTATGACGTGTTTTGTTACAGAACTATCTCTCCGTATGTTTTCTCTCATAATCCATCCCAAGCCAGAGTAACCAAATAACTATTTTCACGTTCCATTTGTAATTCATACAGCTAATTATATCAAATTGCTTTAGTACCACATAATATTTTAATCAAATATTGACAATAAATATTATAAATTTCAACAAGATTCTTAATACCATTCAAAAAAGAGCTCTTTTATGCATGAATCTAAAAAGAATGTTTCAGTATAGTAACTCTGAAACCTAGTGAAGCCCCAAAACATTGAATTCCTCATAGAGAAAAGAAGCATAAACGTTTTTCAGTCATGTACTCAGTATTTTTCAATCATCAGTTGCAAGTTTGAATAGAGAAGACTTATGATAGGTTGACAACCAGCATAACACTTAGATTTTATGACATGGAACTGTTATCCGCTACAGTAGGCTTGGAAAGGTTCAAGTATTTGTATTTCTCTTTCCCAGTTAAGACATCACCTGTGTAGAAGCCACTAGAAATCGCAATATTTACACATGCACTCAGCTTTTAGGCATTACCGCATGTAAAAGTAAGAAACAGGAAAAGGATTGGGACATTAGAATTCACAATGTTGCATATGTACTTGAGATTTTAATGCATGTGATGCAATACTAAAGTGGCTTTTATAAACTTCTAAGCATTAGCTGCGTATATAATACTAAGAACATTGGACATTTGATGTGCATGTCTCTTGCCACTTGCACTACTCTCCTAGGTAAGTTGTAAAATAATGCAGCAATAACTAATCATAAAAGAGCTCAAACTGCTAGCGCTTAAAATGTTCACTCCAAGAAGGGTTCTTATGTCATAAAGAGCTCAAACCGCTATCGCATAAAATGTTCACTCCAACAAATGTATTTCAGTTTTCTCAATTAATTAATAGTTTCGTGCTGCCTAACCCACCATCCAAACTTAAAAGATCGGAAGAGTTCATATATTTTTACCGCAAAAATCTAGCTTGAATCTTATCTATTAGGTAAAAAAGAAGGGGGTCAATTCTTCTCCAACAAAAGCCGCGATCTTGTTGGAAACAACCGAATAAAGTTAAACGCAACATACCAAAACGAGCTGGATTCTCATCACCAAGAATCCAGGGGGGAAAGACGATTTCTTTGATGAATTTACCAAACCCTTTCACAACGTGATAGCAATCACAATTGACAATTAAATCAGCAAACATAAAAACAAATTTACTTATCTCATCGCTCAAGAAAACCTAACAACAAACAAATTCTACTGAACAGAATCCGCTCTTAGATCAAATCAGCAAAACTATAAAAGCAAAAGCCAAAAGATCAATGTACACATACACAAACATCAAAAATCGTATAAAATGGATCTGGGTGCGGGGATCTTTGATTACCTTTTAGCTTCCCCGAGATCAGATCTAGTGAGGGAGAGAAGTTGAGGCTCGCGCCGACACAACTATTAATTTGCGACTGGATTTGCCTTTGGCACGCTACTTTTTTGTTCTTCCAGATATATATATCTATCCAGTCACTGCATCACTCGGATTCACAACGGGTCAATGGGTCAACTATGCAGACTGGAGGAGCACTGGAATCTGGATGACTGGAATAAGCAAGGACGGGGTGTGGAAATAGTAAAAAGATGTAATAAATGTGAACAAAAATGAATAAGCAAAGAATTGTGTTGTTTGGGGAAAAAGAATAATTCTATTTTTCAAAAAAATTAACAAAGGATAATGACGAAATTGATATATGACTCATGTTGATGACGAACGATATAAAACTTATTTGTTGTGTTAAAAAAAAAATCACATATCTTGCTAATATTTGTTAAACTTAGTCTTAATAAAATTGATTCAACATATCAAATCCGTTTTAAATCGATGATGATGATTACATGCAATAGTATGCCTATTTTGTGAAACTTTTAGTCAACTATTTTGTCCCAAATAGAATTGTTGATTAAGAAATCAACTTTAAAGACGTAAATATGTTGGATTAAGATGAAATCAGTAATACGTCCATTTAGGATCGGGTAGAAATCAAATTGTCTAATATGTTACCATATTACGAAGACTTTGGAATTCAACTTTCTAGTCTTGTTAATTAAGATTGATTCATTTTCAAATAAACTTGGCAATCATTATACTGTAAAATGGTCTAATCCAACATTGATTGGTTGTGTTCAAGTAACGCATAGAATGGATGACTTTTTCTAAGGAGACCGCCTCAACTCTCAATCTCCAGTCACATGTAGGCACGTGATAATTGTCTCTCCGTCAAGGGAGAGCTACGGCTTGCATGGATGTGATAACCAAGTTCATGATAATTATAGAGATATAAAGATCTGGAAGGATATGCAGATCAGGACACACATCCTCGCCTCCGTAGCATTGTGGTAGTGCGTTCGCTTCGTAAGTGAAAGGTCGCGAATTCGATCCTCGCTGGGGGCTCAATATTTGTCCTCCTTTTTTTTTTAAATTTATTTGTCTTTTCAATCTATATAAAGAATATTTTTTAATTAACGACTTTAGGTATTTCGCACGCTGTAAAGGACAACTCGTATATCGGCTTCTTGCAAAAAAGGGGAAAAAAAGGTTTTATCATCTATATAGCTTAATTAAAGATCGATTAAAACAAAATAATAAACTATTAAGTAAACAAGTGGCTTTTAATTTTATATTAACAAGGTAGATAAATACATAATATGACTAATATATATAGCTTTTGTTTTTTCGGCGTTTTTAATCTTTATAATAATTACTTTTTTCCCTAATGAATCAACTGTTATTTCGTTTTGCCTACTTAGCATTATTTTTTTTTTTTACTTTTTATTTCGTTGGGAATCCAAATAATTTTCCATTTTGCATATATAAATTCAAATTAGTTAATGTTTTTATTTTCCTCTCTTACTGCGTAACATTTGACATTTAGTAACATATATCATGTATACTTTGGAAAACATAAAAAGTAGTATTATAACTTATATGCCAATATTAAGTTCTCCAACTCGAGTTATATAGTGAGATGTTAACTAGTCTAGAGATAAAAAAAACACAGGTCAAGATAGGATTTTTTTTAAAAAAAAAATAAAATCGAAGTTATGTTAAGAACTAAATTTTAAGTTCATCAGATAGACTATTTGTATTGTTGATTGAAAATCCACTCATTAGTTTCTACTAGCTCAAGCTCAATTTAGCTTTCCTCTCCAACTCTCTTAGAATTATTAAATTTTACCTTCTTTCAACATTATTATATTATTATTTATCGCCTTATATGGGTTTTATTGTAGGGATGCTTAAAGAATTTATTGCTCAAAATCCCTAGACATATATGATTTTATAATAATAATAATAATAATGATAATAATAATAATAAAATAAATGGAAGAATTTGGGAATTCAAGATAAACTGAGCTTCACCAACTGAAAAATTCCAATTTTCAGAAAGATGGGAGATTTTTCAAAATTATGAGATTGTATCCCTCATATACTCATTCAACATAATGTTAAAAGTTTAATCCAACATTTGATAAAAAGTGGCCTATATGATTGTACATAAAATATTCAAATTCACAGTTGTCTTCTCGGTAATTAATTTATATTATATAAAAATTTTAACATGACATTTTCAGAAGTCTTTTGAAGAAAATTAAAATAACATGCAATGCTCGTTTACAAGTACTAGTCTAATGAAATATTTGAAATTAACCTATCAAAACTCTTTTTTATTTATGTGTGTGAGTACGAGGTTGAATTATTATTATTATATCTAAATATAATCTAATAATTAAATTAAATATATTGATTGGCCGTACTTGCAAGATTTCAGAATCATTTAATTAATTAATTATTATCTATACTATATATATTTCTTGAATCATAATAATAAAGACATAAAAGAAAAATATTTTTTTCACCTATAAAACTACAAAAGAAATATATTTATTAAATAAATTATATTTTTTTGCCCCTTTTTTTAAATATTAATTCTCCAATATATATGCATTATTATATGCACAAATCTTTTTCACTTTTATTGAAAAGAAGAAAAAAAGAATAATGATCTCTATTACTCATACGAAATCATTATAATCTAGGCCCAAACAAGCCCTCCCCGAAAGCGTATCTTGGCCATACTTGGACTTCAAGAATCCGTAACTAAAAAGAACACTGAAATAGGAAAACTTCCCTCCAAATTCCCGGGGTATCGCTGGTTGGAAACAAAAAATCTCGTTTGATTTGGAGAGAGATTTTGCTCATTAAAATCCCTACGCATGTCTATATATATATATATATATCCATCCAGTCTAACTAACGTCTCGCAGTCGGCCCTCGATCGTGCCTCTCCTCTCCCCTTTTCTCTCTGTTGATGTTGCTGAAGAGAAGGGTTTATACGAGAAAGGGTTTATACGAGAAAGAGTCATTCTTGAAATCTCTGTGTTTTCAGTTTTTGACTTATTTCTCCCTACCCCCTTTCTTGCCGCGGTTTTAGTTTTCCCCTAGAGGTAGTTACAAGGGTTCTTGGATTAATTTTACAGATATCCGTATGTGTGTATTTTCGTGCTTATCTTTGGTATATAATTCCACATGATTTGGTATTTTAGTATTCTTTTATGCTAAAGATTTGATCTTTTTTGTTGTTATAAAGAGGAGTTTTCTGGATTTGTGTTTCATAATATATATATATAAGTTCAGTTTCTGTGTTCATGGTTCGGATTTGCATGCCGTGAATTGTTTATTCAGAGGGATCAGGCTTTAATTTCCTTCCTTCCCCTGTTTTGAGCTTTTGCATTGCCTGATTTACCTGATGCCTGTTTTTCGTGGTAAAATCATGGAGTTCAGATTTATTTTATATTGTTTTTTGGGCTTCTCTTCAAAAAGTAAAGACCATTTATTTCAGCCTTGTGCATAATTGTCAAGGAAACCGAGTTTTTCATTATCAAATATTGTTTTGGATATTCTGATCTGCTAACAATTTGTTTGTTGTTGCATACAGAAATTATCATTAAGATGTCATCTGTGACTGCGCAGGAAGCGGCTGAAACCTTTGTGGAGAACTATTATAAACTCCTTCATGACCACCCCGAAAGGGCACACGGGTTTTATCTGGAATCTAGCAAGCTAGGCTGGGCGGTAGCTGATGATAGAATAATTGAACCTGTGACAACATTGCAAGTAAGTCACTTGGTAGAATGTTTTAGGATTTTCTCAATTTGTTTTAGAGAAGGTGAGGTTATGAACATTTTTTTTTCATTTTCTTCGTGCAGAGAATTCATGACAAGATTATTAGTTCAGTTTACAAGGATTGGCACGTCGTGGTAAAGACCATAGACGGCCAAGAATCTGTGGACGGAGGACTTCTTATAGTAGTAACTGGTTGTTTCAGAATAGGGGACGGTGGTGAAAGGAATTTCAATCAGACTTTCTTTCTGGCCAGAGATAACGGTCCTTACTATATCTTCAATGATATTTTACGGGTTATGGATGTACACACACCTGTTGTGGCTAGTCATCATGATACTAAAAATAGTCAAGCTGCTGCTAAGTGTGATTCAGGTAGGATCTATGGTCAGGGAACATATTGTAGCAAGACTAAGATTTTAGGTTATTTTTCTTCTTTAGTATTGTAAAACTGTGATACATATATAGTCCTGTGCATTTGTTTTATATAGCTCCTCTGATGCACATATTCTTAAGGCTGAGGACTTCTATTATTTTGTTTCAGTTCCCGATTGTCAGGTTCAAGATACTGTTTCTACACATTCTGATGCAGCAGCAGTTGAGAACATCAAAGTCAATGAGGCAGCGCGTCCATCTCCCGTTAATGACACGGTAGCTGTAACTGATGTTTCTAAATCTTCTGTTCCTCCCAAGGAGAATGGGCAGGCGGTTGTTAAAACGCCTGTAAATCTGGAGGAAGGCAAGCATACGAGCTATGCTTCAATGGTTTGTTTCCTATAATTGTCATAAAAGTTTTATTTTTCCTTTGAGATTATGCAATTGTTCACCAACTTTATTTCGTCTTTAGGTGTCAAAACCAACTTCTCCAATTGAAGCACCGGCCCCCATATGTATAAGAGTTTCTGCAAATGCTAACAGTCAATTCGATGATGATGCTTCTAAAGAAGCATCTAAAGAAAACCTTTCATCCAAGGTCTCGACTACTAGCAATGACGCACCTAGTGCTAGTTCAGAAGGTAATCTTCTTTTAAACTAGTGAAGTTTTCAGTTGAAATTAATATACTCCTCATTCCATAGGCTATCAAAGGGAGGTTTATTTTGAAGGGCTTATACGGCATAAATCACAATTGATAAAAGGAATCAATAAAAAATCAGAAGAAAACATGAACGATAACTTTAAAAGAAAGAAGCTATAGAAAGAATCTGTGGAAACGAGTAATTTCTCAACAAGTGTTTGTCTACCAATATATATACTCTACGTTATCACACATGCCACTTATATGTTTTGCAAACGACTAACTAGTTTCTTTGAACATTGTATTATTGATCTCAGTTAGAGGAATTTACATTAAAGGATTGCCTTATGGTATAACAAAAGGCGCCCTGATAGAAGCCATTAAGCAATTTGGACGACTCAGACGCGTCACTAATAATGTCCAGATTAAACAGCACGAGGTTTGTTTTGTATTTAAGTTAAAAATATGTTGTAACTGATCTTCATCTCTTCTTTATACTGACTTATCAATATCTGTTGAAAGAGTGGATTTTGTAGTGGATTTGTTGACTTTGAACTCCCAGATTCTGCACATCGTGCAGTAGAGGTACGTTTTTGTGCCATGTAGGATTTCTATGCCTTCTCTGAAGAATTCTTGTGTACGAATCGTTGTAGGCTCAATCATGTTTTGTTCTTGATCTGTCACATAGATGGCTCCTTATATTTACCAACATTGTCTCTATGTGCTACATATATAGTTTTCCAGTAACTGATATTAGTTTGTTTTTCAGGCTGGTCATCTTCTTTTTGGAGAACAAATGGCCTCCATCTCATATAAGCGATCTTACAATCGAGGTCAGGGGACCTGATTTTCTACTTCTTGTCTCATATTTCTTTTCCAAAGTAGAAATTACCACCTGACTCACATTTGATTCCTGGTTTGAAACACAAACAATACACTAATATGGGTGACTGTTTTTTCTGTTCGAACAGGTGGTAACCGTGAAGGGCCATCTCAAAATGGCAATTTTACGCGACAGCAAAGTGCTGAAGGTTTTTCCGATAGGAGGTCTGAGAATGGAAACCAACCTGGCTCTAGAAACGGTGAATCTACACAACATGGTCATCATCAAAATGGCAATTTTAGGCAACGGCAAAGTGGCTTTCAGAATGGCAATTCTAGGCAACAGCAAAATGCTCAAGGTCAAAGTGATGCTGATTCTGAAGGTTTTGTTGAGTGGAGGTCTCGGAATGCAAGACGCCGCTCTAGGGAAGTTAAACCTGCAGATTTTTTGAAAGACGAAACAAGCCACAATGGTGGTGAAGGAGCAGCAAAGGAAACATGAATTGAATTCAATTCATTTTTTCTATATTCTAGTTTCTCCCAAGGATATTATTATAACACGATGAATAAAATTGCTCATTTGTCCATTTTTGCCATTTAATTTCATAACGGCATCGATTATTCCTCTATTAGTTTGCGACTTTAGCAAGAATGAAATTGAACCAAATTCAACTGGCAAGCTACCGTTTTCCAATCATTTTAACCACGTAGTTTTGAAAGATCCATGGATAACTTGAAAAGAAAACATTGCTCTTCCGATCTCTCTTTCCAAATCATTACTGAATGACAAATTCTCCAGAAACAGAACGAGCATAAAATCATTACCGAATGACAACTTCTCCAGAAACAGAACGAGCGTAAAATCATTACTGAATGACAAATTCATAACGAGTCTCATGAAAATCAAACCCAACCGTGAACAGTAGTTATTCAGTTGGAATATTGAAAATTTTTTTTCCAGGTTAACACTTTTCTGCAAACAATCTTTCGCTCAATGCTCATAAACATAAACTGTTTTCTTCATTTGATGCTCATCTTTCGCTCAATGCTAAATCCTCTTTTTTAACATTTTCTTCAAGGTTGACATCAGAATACAAACTATAGGCATGCCAAACTGTCAACATATCAATACAAGAACATCGAAGTACGTTGATAACAAATTCCCAACTTTGTCGGGGTGATTGTTGTTCTATGTCAATATGGTCCACTTCCAAAAAAACTGGGTACTTTTGTGTCTTTGATCTCCAGCAACCACGTCGATGACAACTGACGAACAAGAACATAACTTTCAACAGTTAGGTTACCTGCAGAAAGATTGAGAAAAGAATATATATGAAGTTATATATCTAAATAGGAGATCGGAAGAGCAATTTTGGATGCTTATATGCTTCCTCGTGATGGAAAATGACACCAGATCATCATTTTTTTCCATCTTATTTTTTGATCCCCTACTCGTCACATAGGCTAACAACTACCTGATCAACCTTTGTCTGAAACAATAACGATAATATACATCACCGGAAAACTTGTTAGGGTGCGGGTGGCAGAACAGTAAAAAGATACAATATCTGAATTCCAGGAATCAAACGTAAAGAGCTGCAGGGCTACAAAATTTTGTACAATGAAAAGTTGCAATATGCAACTTATAACGAGACAATTTTTGCTGATCTTGTCAAAAACATTAGAAGAACAATCTTTGCCTTAAATTTCCCCACTTTTAAGGGGCTAAGCAAGAACCAGGCTGCTAGATTTGCCAGTTACAAATGAACATTTCCGAACATATAACATATTAACTCATTATCCATCCATTTTTTCCTCTATATTTGCAATTCTCACTCAAGACTTGCTGAAGCAAAACTTCACATGGCACTCATCAAGTTATATCCTATTCTAAAATCAGAATCTCATCCACTTCAAGTTTCAACATTTAAGCTCAATATATGCTGGCAACATATATTATGATGACACTATTGGAGCTATCAAACCCAAGGAGAAACCACAAAAAATAGAAGGGGAAAAAAATCACTTCAACAAAGTCATGGGGATAATAGGGACACGGTGATACCTGCACAAGGATAGCAAACATCACTTGCTTCTTAAGTTTGGCAAAAGCGATATTGCAGCTCTTGGAACTGTGGACAAATACAAATATGTTTTTTTCAGTATCCTATTTGTCTATGTCAGAGGTTAAGTTTGATGCTTTTGAATCTGAATCATTAATCCTTTCAGTTGCCGACTGGCTGTCTAAGATTTCCAACACGTTATCTGGCGGGCATTTATTGGCAGGATTCACTGTTGTTGTTTGGCAAAAGCACTCGGGCCAGGAATTTGTATAGAATGATTCAGGGGGCACTCGTTTGTGAGGCCCACCAAAATTTGTGTTTAGAGATTACCCGTCTAACAGCTTCTTCAAAACCTTTGCTTTTCCCCTTCTCTCGATCAATAAAGACTGGGGCAAGGGCTTTTCTATCAGGCCGAATATTTGTACGGAAACCATAATAGAGGCGATGACCAAGAAGATTATTAGCAAAGTTGCTTGGCCCATCATATGTGGGCATGAAAATATCTGCAAGAAGACAAACCATATAATCCACAGCAGACCCCAGTAAGCCACGCGTATTCTTTGTCAACTCGCCAGAAGTGTCCACTGTACTATGATTCTCAAGGCGAGGGAACAAGGATTGGAAAGGCTTCATGAATCGTTCACCTCCAAAAAGTTCACCAGCAGCTAGGTATATCCTGGTAGAATTGTCAAACCCTATTGCATGTAAGATGAGACCTACCTGCAGACAACAACCGATGCACAATATTCAATAACAGTTATAAGTTTATTTCTAATGATATGTATTCTGATGACGAAATGATGGATTACTTAGTGACAATGAAGATGGATTAGATGCCTTCACTTAAAGACATGTACAAAGATCAAAAAAGTATAACTGGATGCAGCAAATTAGGAGAGTTTGGTCTTCAAAAAAATGCGAAAATTTGAATTTCATAGAAGATATAAACGAATAACAGAGACATAACTACATACTTATCTGGAGCTCCAGAGACAGAGCCTATTTCCAGGTTAATCGTAATTCCAGATGAAGTGCACCGGGCTTTACCATTATTCTCCCTTTTCATCAGAATTAAAATGGAAATTAGGAGGGTTGCCTCCAGAGAACATGAAATTCTCTTTGAAGCTGATGAGGAAAAACTCATTTCACCTACGAAGGATCTCATGTTCTACCAGAGCCTCAACTTCTTAACTTAGTCTGTTACTAGTTATACAGCTGTCCCCTGTCCCTAAGGAAAACACGCCATAGATCCATTGTGCTCTTATTTAGACAGTAGGTACTATCTACTACCAAGTACTCTCATCTATTCAAACTGCAGATTTTGAAGTTTCCCATCATAGACCTTTTCTCTTTTTGCAAATTTCAGGGGAGGATGGCATGAGTAAAAAATCACAATCTCCACCCCCACCCTCGGCGCACTTTTCAAGATTCCTTTCATGTAGATCCTTAAAAGCACACCCCTGGGCAGCATTTTCTATTAGATCTTATACTTCATATATTTGGAAGACCCACTTCACCGGCATTGATGCAAAGTGGGAGGGACTAAAACGTTACACCCATGGGGATGCAAGAATTACTTTTCCTATCGACTGGAAAAATACGAAAGGGCAAGCACTTTTTCTTTTCTTCCTTTTCCATTTTTTTTTCCTTGGGTTGTCTGTGTGGTGATGCTGTAGCGGTTGGGGAGGGGAGGGCAGGGAAAATGAAAAAGGAGAGAAAAGGAACGACATCCGTTAGTTTAATGAGTCCATGACTAATTGTTATCACTTATGTAATCAAATGCCATCTTCAAGCAAGAATGTGAACAGCCTCCAACCAGGCTAATTATACAAGGATGATGAACATTATTTCCTTCTAAAATACGACCCCATTTTTGCAGATAAACATACATTGGCGCATAAAACATAAGAAGGCTCTTGACTAAACTATCGCCACCAATGCTACAAAGAAAACCATTGTAGTTTTAACATGAACATGGTAAAAGTTAAATCAATTGAGAGCAATGTAGTAATTAAAAAAAAATCAATGTACAACAGGCAGATACATAATCACAAAATTAAATACAAAAAGTACCTCTTCTGGAGTTAGTGGGCATTTTCCAATTGCTCTTCTTTCTTCATAGACAAGTTCCTTTTCAGCAAAATTTCTCTTTCGATACTCCCTCAGTATTTTCTGCTCTTTAGGGGTAAATATATCAAAGCACCTGAAAAACTACATTTCAGATTATGTATAGCCTCAAACCCATAATAAAAGAAAAGAAAAAAATCTTGTATAATTTTATTCTATTGTTCCTCTTGCAGATGAGCAATTTGTATAGGGGTGGACAATTGGTTGGTCGGTTTTGAAACTGACAAACAAAAACCAAATCGGTTTGGTCGGTTTTCGCCAGTTCACATGAACCGGTCAGTTTTTTAATTTAAAATAAAAAAAGAAAAGCAAAAAGAAAAAAAAAGACCAAACCCAGTGGGTTGGTTTGTGCAGGCGGTTTGGTTCACCTGGGTTATTTGTATATGTTCTGCAGATAGCCAATTTGGCCCCTTTAAACATTCTTGTGGAATCTAAAGAATTTCAGTGTATATGAAAATATATATCTTTGTTATTTGTTTTGTAAATTCTGCAAGATTTTTGCCCCAATTTCATAAATGTCCAAAACACTTCACTATCATCCCCATCCTAAGTGCAACGCTTACTTCATCTTGGCCAGCATACTGAACAACACTAGACTTTTCAAAGTCATAAACATTTCTTTTAGTTTTATGAAATGACCACTTTCCAATTTCACCCCCCTCTCTAAATCCTTTTTTGTGAGGCCCTTACTTACATATAGCCATTTACATCAACAGAAATAGGTTGACTTACCCAGCAAATGCAAGCATATCCATCTCAAAACGAAGATGTATAGCCATGAAGCGACCTTGTGCACGAAGTCTGTTAACTATTGAATTACCCAGCTCCATGATAAGTGGTTTGAATCTTAACGCATGATAATTAACTCTGCATCTTAGTCGCTGATACTCAGGGTTGTCAATCTCTTCTGCTAGGCGATGTGAGAATGGTGTAAGATAAATAGCTCCATGTTCCTTCATCTTTTCTAAAGCTTCAGTCATGTACCAGCTTATGGGAGCATCTCTTGGGGGACGAATCTGAGAGTGAAAGAAGTTTCTCGTAAGAGTTTTTTGGCAACTGAAAATAATTTTTGAAAAACTTCGTGGATGATTAAAGACTTCACCTTAAAAGCTTTTATCTTCTTGACCTTCCCATTTTTCCGGATATCGGGAATGCTCTCCACAATTTTCACATCGTATCTCAAGGACTTGATAAAATGCTCAACATCATAGATACCATGGAAACCACTAATCACAAGTAAAATAAGCATTGATTATCTTAATCACTTGCTACCTGGTGAAACTACAAGAACTAATGCATTTAGCAATCCAAATAAAAATAATTAATATGGGATGAAAAATCAGCTTGCTTCACAAGCACCAAGACTCAGTTTTGTTAATGCTAAAATATACATCACCTGCTTCATTTACTGCCAACCACAGCACTGAAAATTTCGCAGGAAAAGAATGTATTCTGACGAAAGGAGCTATTAACAAAACTGAGCTGATTATACCTTTTATTTATCATCAGAAACATAGAAACACTTTAGCGAAATTCAATATCACTTCTTGAGAAATATCCTACAATTTGCCTCATCTTAACTAAAATTCACTAAATCATCTTCAATTTTCCAAAATTTTCCTTGAATAGATCTAACAAACAATCAATAGCAAGGGTTATATATGTTTTCCTAGAAAGTTCCTTTTTCATTGAAGTATTAAACTCCTCCGCCAAAAAAAGTTCTATCTTTCAAGTTGCAAAATCTTAGTTCAAAAACCAAATAACATGTTATACAAATTAAAACCGGGCAATTTATGCAAAACTGTCATCTGCTGATTTCCATGATCTAATTACCTGTCATCATGCCAAAAGGAATTAGCATCCAACTCAGGCAGCACAAGTGTGGCATTCATAATTCGGGCAGCGAGAACAGCATTACAGATCTATAAGATAACAAAGAGACTCAAGGATCACATGTTTCAGCCAACAAAATGAACGCAAAAAATAAATAAATAAATAAAGGAAAGTGGAGTTTACTTTTCCATAATCATGAAGCACAATGAAGAAAATCAACCTATTTTTCATTTATCTTCCTTTCGTCCAATCTTATAAGATGTCAAAATTAGGGAAAGAATACACAGGTGATTGAAATGACCAAATGATGAAAAATCTTCATAAATTCAAATTGTTGAGGAAAAGCAGGTGTAGGCAAGAAATGCAAGGCACAATGCTGCAATTGCTTCAACACACGGATATTGATCGCTGAGGCAGAGTAGCATAATATTTCTTAGAAATCTAACTACAACACACCAAATTCCAAAGGGCTTGCTATGCCTTCTTTTTCTGTTTAGGTTTTGAGAATCAACTATCAAGTTACTGTTGTGAGAAATGGGGAAAAAATATCAGAAGAGTAAATGAATTTGGTGCTTATATTGCTCTCATTATTTTCCTATTTATATTCCAAAATAGAAACGAAATGGATGGAATTAAGTAGTGTCCTGCATTCCACAGATGAAAATAATTTGATCAATTCCTAGTCTGAAATAGAAATAAAAAACCAACACGCTTATGTTGTCATTTTCATGAGCTAATGAAGGTTTTTAAGTTTATTTTTCCATGAAATATGTTTGGAAACCAGAGGAATTTATTATCTGCATAAGGAGCACTTTAAGGGTCTATTTTGATGGGTGACTGAACATAGAGAATTAAGTCATAATTCAACTGCTGTTTTATAGGCAATTATGCCATTTCTTTCATGATCAAATTTCAGAGCACATAGAAGAATAATAGATACAGTTCAGATGGCACCGGAGTTCTGTAAAAGATGATCATTCTGCTTGGAAAAGTATATTTGTTTGGACTGCCACCCATTTCTTAAGTTGAATGTTTAGAGTTGAAATGTTTGCAACCTACTACTGCAAGAGGTGCATCCCCATAAAAGAGCTAGCAAAACATAACTTTATATTACAAATTGCAGGAGAAATAAAACTAATGATTAAAAGTTATCAGCAGAATGTACTTAAGTAGTGTAATCAGCTTCTCAATATGTGAAAGAGTTTGCAAAACCCTACCAACTAAATAAATAAGTTCAATGTGCTGTTAATTTAATTACCATTATCCAATGACCAAGAACTGAAATTGTTCTTACTTTCCCCCCATGCATTATGCAATCCCTTCAGTTACAACTAATTATTCATGAACAAGCTTGTTTCCTGTTATGTCATATGAGAATATCCAAGAATCATATAACAGAAAGAATTTAAAAGAGATGCCAGAACCCTATAGATGAACAGGAGAATCAGGCAAAATTAGCAAAAGAAGCTTGTAAGATAAAATGTAGCCGATATGGTTAGTCAAGGCAAGATCTCATTACTTACAGCACTGCGTTGTTGATTGAGGCCACCATTACAACGAACTCGTAAATAGCCATTGGTCTCCATCGGTGGAGCTGCATGGAAAAAAATTTACAAGAAACCTTAATAACTAAATCTACAAGTTTGCAAACAACGTGAATTTACATTCTCAGCGTGGAACTATAATCAACGATACAAGAACATACAATCTAAATAAGCAGCAGAAGCTCATAGGTTTTTGAATGAACGTTAATCCATCTAATCTAAATGTGCATACAGGAAACACAAGCTAGAAATACATACGAGGCCAAGCCGACCGTGGTGCAGATGACGGCCTCCATCCATCAGAAGCAGCGGTTCCCCAAAGTGTTTCCACTTTGATCTGCTTAAGCATGACAATATTATGCAAATCAATGAACATTTTATAAGAAGATAGAATCCTGTTATGAATAGACAGATTCCACAAAATATGTAAACTATCTTACTTCGCTGTTTATTTTATCGATTTCAATTGCTTGCTGCAACATAACATTAATTTTTAAAAAAAAAATCCAGAAATTATAAAAAGAAAATACTGACCTCGGATTGAGAGGAGGATGTGGAGGTAGTCTTCATGGTGGATAGAAACGACACAGTACAGATAACAAGTACAATAATCGCAATCGACAGCCTGCCGAACATGGCCTTAACAAGACCCGATTGCTTCGGCTGGTGCCTCGGTCCTCCTCTGCTGAAAAGATGAGAAAATTAGTGAGCAGATCCACTCAAATTGGCCACACAGATCAAAATGACTGCAGAACACTCTAATTGGCCACACAGATCAAAATGACTGCAGAATTGAACAGATTTCCGAAGATTACCTTCTCATTTTTTGAGACAAGTAGCGATAGATCTAATAATTGGAATTAATTTAGAGTTTGGAGCGAAGTGAATGCGTCTGGGAGAGACAGATGCGAGCTGCGGACGAGTCGAGAGTTAACATCAAATTGAACACACCCCTTCAAGTAACGGGGTTTAAGTAATATAGATTAAAGAAATCATAATGGGAAACAGGTAAAAGGATACGAAATTATCAGCGCCATTTTTTTTTTGGCCCCTTTTCGATTTCAATCAATTTGAATACCTCCATTTTCATTTTTCTCTTTTAATAATCAGCCCTCCCTTTTCCCTCTTTCCTTTATACGTCAAAAGTTTTGTAAGAATTAAAACAAGATACTCAAAAGTTTTAGATCTTTCAGAATAATTATCGAAGAAATATAGAGCCGTTTTGGAATATATGTTAAAAGATGGTTTGAGGTATTAGAAATGGTTGCAATGGATCAAGTCTAGCAGAGACCTAACATGAACTAGTATTTTTAAGAAGTGGGTGGCAATGAACCAAACCGAAATGAATAACTCTTTTCACTTATGAAAATAGTTGTTGCATATTGATTACATGTCGTTATTTGAATAGACGCCTTTGATATTTCAATGTAGTTTTATCTATGTCTGTATTCCACACTTCCTGTCGTGCAAAATATATGAGTTGTTTAGCGAATCTAAAACTATCAATTTCAATGCGTTGGGTTCACTCAATCAGATAAAATGAAAGCAAATAAAAATGGAATTAGTGATGGGACAAGTTGATAACATGGTACATAATAAGGCGTAAACTTTTTTTTGAATATTGGAGTTGTGACAAATGCTTATTTAAAAGCGATTACCTTCAAATTAACATAAAATGCGCATACGGTGTGACATTATGGCCGCAATCTAGTATGCTCTCGACCATTCGAATAAGATTTGTTGCTTTGCCACAACGTATATTGAATTTTGATCATTTGACATTGTTATTTTTATCAAAACCGTGTTTTTCAAAGTTCAGCCCAATAAGGGACCATTAGCATACTAAAGTTCATTATTTACGTTGTTCATTCCAAATCCAAGTTATGGGGTTTCTTTGGTTGATTTCAAATAACGAACAAGTTTATTTCGATTCGCAATTCAAAATTTGTTGATAGGTGTGAACTAGAGACTGTGGTCTACCTAGAAATGATTTCTAATCATGGTTATTAACTCCCAACCTTTATTATACTGATGGTCTCAATTGCAAGAAAGACGTTACAACTTGCAACGCATGGCGAGTCACTGGCTCACTGCTAGCTAATTGTTAAAAAACGAAAAAATTATGAAATAGAAAAATTTTCCCTCCATATTCAGAAACATAGTTCCGTACAAATTAGGAAACCAGAATCCGCTCTGATTCGAGCAATAGAATCTGCTCATGAATATAACCCCAGAAAACTTGAGCCGCCTCCGCCCCCATTTCAGAAAAAGTTTTTGTACCGCGAAGGTATTCAAAGACCTTGGTTTCTCCGTTTTTACTTTTCCCTTTCTCCCCTTGGTTTTAATTTGTTGTAAGATTTGCAGTGCTGTTTGATTTTTATATACAGAATGGTATTTTGTTTTCCTTTTCAAAAAGTATTTTCTGTTTTTTTTTTTTTTTTAAATTTCTTTCGCGTCTCTCTTTCGATGAATATATGCATGGCTTCTTCAGTTTTTCCTTTTCCGAGCTTCTGTGGCTCCTGATTTGATTAGCATGTTTTTCAAAATGGATTTTTCTGGAATGGAAGTACGGAACTTCTTCATCTGAGACTCGTTTTATTTTTTCTCTCGTTTTCTGGAATCAATGTGTTTGATCTGTTTAGAAGAACAATATTTCGAGATGAACTCCCCTTTTTTCGTTTTCCTTTTTCGTTTGGGTTTTATTTTGTTTTGTTTTGGTCTTCTTTTTTTTGGGAGGGGGTGGGGGTTGTTAGTCTGTTCTACTCTAGCTGCTTCCAATTAATCCTGGCTTATGTTGTAAATAAATTTGTCCAAATTGTATTGTGTACTGTTTGTAATTTGTATATACGATTGGGATGAAAGCTCATAACTGTTTCTTGTTTATGTGCAAGTATAGATAGAGTAGCTGTAATGCTGTTGATTGTATACAGGACTTCTGTGTCCTCTATCCTTTGCTGCAAACAGAAAGAATAGCCCAAGAGAGCTATATTACACTTTTGGCAAAGTCGGATGGTTTTAGCTGTTTATATATGGTGTCAAAAATGGTTAATTTTGTTCCAATATCAGATACATATATACTGATTGATAGTGGTAGCTTCACATTGTTTCTCCAGAAAACTGGGGAAAGTTTAATGTGTACTAGGTTTAACTTGTTCTACTTTTGAGTTTTGTCCATCTTCCAAGCTTACTATTAATAATAAATATATTAATATTTCAAAATTAGACTCAAGCTTCTATCATTAGTAAGTATGAAATGACTTCCACATGCTGTGCATCTGTTTATAACCGATTCAACTTTTTTCCATTTCTGTCTATCATCTGAAAGCAGTTATTGTATTTTTTAGTGTGTTTATTGTCATTAGGCTTCATCTACTAAAGAATATTGCACTAATCTTAGTCACTTAACTAATCTTCCTGCTATAAAATTGTTGTCTTCTGATCCACTTCCACTCTTCATGTGCATTCCTGTATTTATAATCTTTTCCATATTTGAAGCAAATTTATTTTTATTTCTTGATGTAGTTATTTCCCAAGTGCTCAAAATCTTGTCATTACTTGTCGCAACTTCCGGATTCTGTAATCTATCATTAAATCTTGTGGGTTTTTCTTGAAGAAAGTGGCAAAAAATTAAAAGGCTATTTACTTTTTCCTTATTCAAGATTTTGTAAGTTGTACTTAACTACTTATCCTTCAAGTAATCTTTATTATTAATTCTGTTATAAACGTGTTAGCAAGTGTATGCACTTAAAGAAATAGTTATGCTTGTGTATAATTGCCAAAGGAAACAATATCTTTAATTTAACAAACTATTTTGAAAGTTAGTTTTGACAAAATTTCTTTATTACTACGTGTAGAGTTTTTAATTCAGATGTCAGGAGGAAAATTTAACGCACAGCTCCTGGCGAATGCCTTTGTGCAGCAGTATTATTCCTTTCTTCATGGCTGCCCCAAAGAAGTCCATAAGTTTTATCGGGATTCCAGCCTACTAGGGTGGCCTGGGACAGATGATGCAGTTGCATCAGTGACAACATTGGAGGTATGTAACTCGAGAAAAGGTGGGAGATTTATCATAAATTTATCCCATACTGATTTTAGGTTGTACAAAAATCATCTTGAATAGCTGTATTTCATCTAAAAGAGAAGCCCAATACATTTACATTGATTGCGAATTTAATATAGATCCATGTCTTTCTTGTTCCACTCGCTAGGACTAAATTCTCACATGTCCGTTTCGTTATTACAACCTTCTGGGACCTTTACCTAGGGCTGATTTACGAGGACCAGAATAATTGCTTTTCCACAAAATTCAATTTTACATGTGATGTAAGATTACTTGGAGTTTCATTGTCTGATTAAATTTCTGTTTTCTTACTTTGATTTACATTTGAGGTTATGAAAGGTTCTTTATCTGTAGAAACCATTTTCCAGATTATCATATTCGTTTCTATAAAACCTAATTTGCTGTTTTTGCTTCATTAACTGAACTATGATATGTTGCATATGGACTTTTTCTACTTCTGAACTTGTTTAAATTCTCACTTAAATAGAGGGAACTTACATAATTTCTTCAGTACAGTGCTAAAGTTGTTTCTCCTCTTATGTAGCATAATCTTTTGCTCTTAACTGTGTAAGTGAACATGAAAAACATTCTAGAAGTATCGTAAATTATATTTCTTTGTTAGGGGATCTTTGGTCTTATTTGCTATAACTACAGTCAATGCTTCGCCATTTTATAAATAGTCTTGATGTAATCACATAAGAAAAAATATAATTTGTAATACTTTCAACAAGACATTACCCTTTTATATCTTCAAAACCATTTGCAAATATCCTATATTTGACTTTAAGTACACACTATCGACGGTGGAGGGAAGTTAAGGTTTATTCCTTTTCATTTTACTGGTGCAGGGAATTAATGCAAAGATCATATCTTCAGATCACAAGGAATGGCCTGTGGAGATAAAAACTGTAGATGCCCAAGAATCTATGAATGGAGGTGTCATTGTGGTGGTAACTGGTTGCTTCACCAAGGAAGGCAATACAAAAATGAATTTCTGTCATACTTTCTTTCTAGCCAAACAAGAGAGAGGGTACTTTGTCTTGAATGATATTTTGCGGCTTATTGATGTATGTGAGCGACTGCCCAATGTGGGCGGTCATGTCACTGAAAGCCATGAAGCAGCTCCTACACATGACTCAGGTAGATCTGATAGTCTGGATCAAATAGTACTTAATGATTTTCCTTATGAATGTTTCCCCGCATGACTTGACCAGAGTAGACAGTGTAATCAACGAATCTTTTGCTTATCATGCTTTCTCAATTTTATACCGTTGTCTTCTTCCCTAACAGAAATGCTGCATGCGATTACGTTGCTGTTTTTTCTATTCCTTTTGTACATGTTCTGAAAGGTTAAACTTTCTTATTTTACATGTTTCAGAACCGGCTAATATTTCTGATCATCCCGTGCAAGAGTCTGAATCTACCGAGACAAAAACAAAAGTCCGGGAGCACAATGTCAATGAGGCATCCATTCCTTCCGTCGCTAGCGACACTGCTGCGGGAATTGCTGTTTCTAAACTCTCTGTCTCTTCTCTGGGGAATGTGCATCCAGTTGTTGATATGCCGGTAGCAGGAAAAGATGATTCCCTGAAAATTAGCTATGCTTCAATGGTATGTTCCTGATAAATGTTGAAAAAGAATACTGTAATTTCTTAGGAATAAAAGTATTAATATTTTCTCTGTTTGTCTTTAGGTGTCAAAAGCAAGTTCTGCAACTTCTCCAACACATGCTTATGCAACCAGAACTATAAGAGTTTCTGCATTTGATGACCAGCAACCGGTTGTCTCTCCAGTACCTAAAGCACCGACTTCTGTTGAAAATGCATCCAGATCTTCAAGTACAAGTGATGTTGCATCCAAGGTCTCAACTCCTCATGCACGTGCAATGAATGCTACCTATGCAGAAGGTAATTTTCTCTTTCTAGTCTGTTAATCTGTGCATGGTGGTTTTATAATTCTCAGGCTTCCTAAGCATGTTTGGAATACGACTCCACCCCCACCCCCAAAAAACTTTTTCTACAGTGACTTCTATTGTGAACTCCACCATACCAAACATGTCATTAATGTTTTATACACTTCTAACTGTTTATTTGATTTTGCTCTCAGCTAAAGGAATATATATTGGAGGATTGCCTTACAATATAACAAAAAGAGAACTGGTAGAAGTACTTGAACAGTTTGGAGAAGTCAAAAGAATTTCAGACTATGTCCAAATTAGGAGGCACGAGGTCCTTTTTTTACCTGGACAAAAGATGATGTGCCAGATGCTTATCCATTCCTTTTACTGACTTGTGTCCAAATTCTTTCCAGGATGGATTTTGTTGTGGATTTGTGGAATTTGTATCCTCAGATTCTGCTGATCGTGCAGTAAAGGTAGTTATTAACTCTGGGATATTAATTTAAAACTTCTCATACAATTGGATGATCGTCTCGGATGTATTTGCACACTCAAAATGACCTTGTTATTAGTTATATTACCCTTTTACGAAAGTTACTTTTACACATGAATTCATGTGAGCTCAATGGAATTTTTGTGAAGACAGCAATTTGTTACCCTTGTTCTTATATACTGACCTAGTGAAGGATTGTTATATTATGTGCATCCAAAAATATTCATTTGGATTGTAATATAGTGAAGGCTTTAATTTTCGCTTTTTCCCTTTTATCAGGCTCACTATATCACTTGTGGGGACAAGGAAGCCTATGTTACATATAAGAAATCTTCATATCGAGGTAGGTGGAAATGCTTTTCTTTAACCTTGTTATTTTGTTCCAAAGGCATAAACACAGGGTTCATTTTGTTACCTCTATAACAGTTGAAGTTTATCGTTATTTTTGTATCACTACTGGTTCCTTTTGACTTGACTGTTTAAACAGGTGGCAACCGAGAAGGATTTACTGCACCAGCAAGGGGTGATTATCAAAATGGCAATTTTAGGGGACGGGAGACTGTTGAAGGTAAAAACAGAAGGTTTCAGAATGGAAACCAAACTGGATTTAGAAGGGGCATTAGTAGAGATTCTGGACGAGGCCTGGACGCTGATAAGAGGACACACAAGAACATGGCTGAACAAGTGGCTAGCAAAGCGGTCCTGAATTAATATGCTTACATTTTTTATTTTTGTGATTTTTGGTTCACCGTCAAATCATTCTTTTTATCAACTACCTATCATATATAGAATTTTCAGACTTTTAGAATGTCTTTTAGTCAAGGAAAACTTAAAGGAGGTTTCTGTTTATTAGAGCTTAGTTTTCTGTTATATTTCTCAAATGATTTGTTTAGGATTTTAATGTTGGCAATAGTGGAATTTCACTTTGTTATCAAAATGTGTGATCACATATTTATCTTTTATGTGTGGTTATTTATTTATTTATTTATTTATTAATATTATATATATTTTCCCTTTTTTTAAGAGACTATTATTTTGGGTTCAATAATAGGGCATGGAGGTAAAATTGTCGGTATGCGCACGTTTACAGCCAAAACTGTCTGACTGTCGTGAATGGGGAACTTTTTGAGAATTCTTTTAAAGGTTTGGGAACAACAATCGTAAAAAAAGAACGGAGACCAAATTGCTACTTTATAAAGGTTGGAGACCTTTTTGTGAAAATTACCCAAGAAATCATATGATACTCCTTTTCATTTAACTTTTGTTGGTGCCTGCCAAAGATAAGAAGCATCTGATGTGTTGAGTATTGGATGAGGTTTCAAGTTTTTGTGGTGCAGTTAAATATTACTTCCGTCTCAATTATTTGGTCTCATTTGATTTTTTACAAAGGTTAAAAAACGTGTTGGAAAGACACATTTTGTAATCCATCTTCCTAATTTCTCCTTATTGAATGAGTAAAATTCAAAATTAATAGTTATAATTAAAGTATTAAATAGAGATAAATTTATAAAATAATTTAAATTAGATTTTTTAATGTAGAAATAAGACCATATAATTTGGGCATCTTAGAAAGGAAAATTGGACCAAATAATCGGGATCGAGGGATTTATAAGTTCAAACTTAAGCTAGCTTAAGTAATTATTCTGATGTAAACCAAATACTCGTCTTATTTGTAACTTACTTTTCACAAAACTAGGTGAAGTCAGTTTAAAAAATAAATATAACATCATTTTAAGCATTGAAAAAAGACGTTGGTGGCGATATACATTTGTTCTGTTGGCGATGATATTCGATACAAGTTAGCTTAAGTAATTATTTCAACGTAAATCAGCGACGAAAAAATTATTCCATTATATTATGTTCTGATGCTTGTCTTATTCGATAACTCGCTTCTGACACAATGAGGTGAACTTAATATTAAAGTCATTTTAATTATTAAAACAAGACGTGAATCATTTCACTAGAGGATTATGAGAAGGCGAAGATAGGATTTGCCCAGAATAGTGGTTGGATGCTTAGTTTGGGTAAGTTGTCACCAAATGGAATTTCCTAAAACTGAGCCAAACAAGGGAGGGATTAGAGTAATGATGATGGCAATATATCACCCACGTGTCGGTCTCTTAAAAATAAAAATAGGGTAATGGGTACACAACAAATCAACAATCCTTTGACGACAGCTAAGTGCACATTGAATTATTAATAAAGGCTAAAGCCGACAAAGGTCGCGGCTTTACGAGGCAGAATCACTACAATACACGCGTCTCTTCTCCATTCCTTCATTCATTTTCCTCCACGCGTCCCTTTTGTTTCTCTCTCTACTCCTTGTGGGGTTTCTGGTAACGTGCGCCTCATCCTCACCACAACATCTTACACCCTCTACTCTATTTTGGATAAATAGCACTTGGAGTCTTACTTTTTCTATACAGTCATAGTAGCTTCGTATGTGGATGTCTATCAGTTAAAAGTAGTTAAGTTATAAAATTACACGTGATTTCATATACATGGCTATTTTTCATTAAGAGTTTCGTTGTTATACTTTCTAATATTTGAGCCTCTAATTTAGATTTTCTTTTTGTAGTGGAGTCGACCCTAACCTATACAATTTTCATGCATGGGTCCTTGAGTTTTGATAAAGTCGCATGGTAATTTTTCATTTATCTTACCAAATCAATATGACGTACTGTAGAAATCAAGCTTGAAATGATGAAATTATATTTAATAAGCAGGGTGCACGAACAAATATGAGGGAAAATTTACTCTCTGTTTGATCTTCTTTATCAAAATACATTATAGATCTACTTATTACTCATTCGACTACTGATTTAACAACTCTTCATTTATAACTATAAATTTCAAACTTTTATTAAATCTACACTACTCATTTCACCTCTTTATAATTTCTTTTTATAAATCAACTACCATAAATTGAATCAAATAAGCACTTATACATTTTTTTGAACTAAAAGCACCTAACTTGCTAGTTTTTAAAAGATTTTAGACTTCCACTACCACGAATGAAATGTTAGAAACTTCAAGCATAAAAAGTTTTAAAGATTAAGGGACCTGCATTGTTAGAAATCAAATGTTAGGAACCTGAAAATAAAAACGTGTATTAGTTAGAGACCTTTAATACTAGATTCTAATGTTAGGAATCCCAAACATAGAAGTTGTAAAGCTAAAATACCCTAGGTATTAAAAATATATGGACCAAAATTTATAAATTAAAGTGGATACTTACTAACACAGCCGCGCAAAATGTAGGAACATACATGGATCATCAAAAAGGATAGCACCTACGAAATTCATGTGAATCGAGTATGAAAAGGATAAATTCACAGTGACTTTAAGTATTCTATTGTGAAGCAAAGGAGGCGGAAGAAGAAGGTTGACCAGTACTCTCCTTGATCTAGCCCACTTCTTAGTTGTAATTTCCTTTTCTATGTTATGAATAAAATAAGCCACTCTCGTGGCCTTTAATTAAAAAAAAAATCAAATGATTGAAGCAAAATGTTTGAGGATATTATTGAGAAAAATGACACTATCATAATCTTATTCACAACTTTTAAGTATTATATCGCAATGACAATCCAAACTAAAATAAAAGTCTTTCATTTATCTCAAAATTAAATGGCGATTATTTAAATTAAAAGAATTTTAATGCTATTGTTTAAATAATTTTCAATCACGTGTGTTGAATAGGCTTTTGTTATATATCTCATATCAAACAAGCGAAGTTCAAGTAATGAAAATTTGAGGACATGATTGTCATACTTGTGCAAGGTTGAGGATTCCTCACGAATTTATCCGCTTCCTAAAACTCTCACCACTGATCATGGCCAAGTAATGATGATCAACCACAGTAAAGAAAGGCGTACAATTGCTATCTAGACACGAGCGCACCATAATAATTTTCCATCCTATCCCTACCAAAATGCCTATCAGTCAAGTCCACGTGTCAAATTTAACCCTATCTCCCTTCCGCCACTTGTCCTTTCCCAGTACCTGACTGACCCTACCATCCAAAGGGCATTTTAGTCTTTTCATCCTCGTCCATCTTCCCCACTCTGGTTTTGCCTTCTGGGGTCTATTGGTGAACACAAGCACATCCCTCCATTGCGTCTTCCCGATATTCTCCAGTAATTTCCTTTGTTTTTATATTTTTTAATTTTAAATTTGAACATTTACTTCAATTAATAACAGAAATCAGCATTTGTCTTTGTAGTTTGGGATTAATGATGCTATTTTTTTAGCTTCCTGCCTTTTCTTTTTTGAAAAAATTATCTTGATTTTTGAGTATAGGATAATTGGTTCATAGGTTTAAAGCTCAAAAATCTTGCTTGGACTTTGTGTAGTTTTTTATAAAAAGATATTATTTTGGAGGTTGGGAAAGGTAATATGGAGTCAAAGATCGGAGTTTTTCGTCTGGACATGAGAGATTTACACCATGGAGTGCATAAACATGCATATGCATATCCAAATAGTTGAACTAGTTTAGAGTATAGGGTTCATAGAAGCGGAGTTTGTTGGGTAGCTTATGGGGGACGGTGATGATAGCAAGAGGGATTTCAGAGCAGCAAAAATGGAGAATCTTTCTTTGGATATAACGACGCAAAGATTTTCCAGGGACTTGTTACAGAGATTTATGGGTAGTAGTAGTGAATATGAGGCCGTGAAAGAGGAGGATGAAGAGGTTGAGTTGAATCTTGGGTTGTCATTGGGAGGAAGATTTGGTGTGGAGAAGGGTTCCAAGAAGTTAGTGAGATCCTCTTCTGTAGCAGAGTGTTTACCGGTGGTGAGAGATGATAATGATGTGGCGGCACCGCCGCCTGTCGCACATACCAGCCTTGTGAGGACTTCTTCACTGCCTGTTGAGACGGAGGAGGAGTGGAGGAAGAGGAAGGAGTTGCAGACGTTGAGAAGAATGGAGGCTAAGAGGAGGAGGTCAGAGAAGCTTAGGACAATGAAGGTTGATAAAGAAGGAGGCGGCAGTGGTGGCAGAACTGGTGGCAATTTGAATTTGGAAGAGAGGAGAGAAATTGAGGTGAATTGGAGGGCAAAATTGGAAAGAGAAAAGGGCTTGGCGGCCAACAAAAGATGGACTGGGCGGCCTGTCCGGCTGTCTAGTTGGACTGCTGCTCATACACAGGCTCTTATTGGAGGTAATATTGATGAGACAGTGCCAAAAGGGAGGGGTAGTGGTGGGTCTAAAGGGTCCGGGCAACCACAGTCACAGGGGTCATTGGACTCGCAGGGAGGAAGCTCTTCTAGTATGTCTGAATTGGAGAGTAGACCTCTTCAAGGTACTCAATTCCCTCTACAGTAATTGTTATGTTATTCGCACTACCTTTCAAATGGGATTGCTTTATGCATTTAAGTTTTAGATAAAGTTAATTGCTTTTTGTTATCGTTTTGCTTGCATTCCTCAGATATCTGCAGTATATATATGATTGATGTTTCTTGAACTATCACTGTCATCGTTTTTCTAAATGTAAGATTTCATGGAGTTTCTTTACCAAATGTAACGATTCTAATGATATGTAATTCTTCATATGATCGTTGGCAGGTTTTTTGTGATGAAAGTTTGTAGCTACAATGTAATAAGTGTAATACTCAAAGATAAGATATTGTTTTTGCCCGAGAAATGAAAATTTTAATATTGAGGAATTAATGCTTCCCTGAACTAAAATCCACATGTTGCAGAAGCATATTTTGCAATATGATTACTTTTAGCAAAACTGGAGGAGTTGATCTTCTAAACTTTTGTGGCTGTAGAATTTGCCTCTCCAGAGAGTTTATCGATTACTCAACAAAGAAACTTGTGTTAGCTTGGGTATTGTTGTTTTATTTTTTGATCTTTGCTGAATCTTAGTGGTCTTTAAAGACTAATTGACTGATAGTTTTGTGACTGCATCCCAGTTTTTTTAATAGCTAACACATACTGTTTGCTTCTTGTGGATATAATGCTATTAAATAAATGTGCCACTATCCTTTTTGCATCATATTTCATTGTTTTTTTGTTGATTCTCTTTGTTACTATTAAACAAGGATTGACTTTTTGACTAGAGTTCTTTTGGATTTTTGTAAGGCATTGATTGTGGATGTGATGTGTCTATTGTTAGATAACAGTGGAGAAGAAAGCTCATAGCTAACTTCTATTTCTAAAAGAATGAGCTTTATTAATTATTATTATTATTTTTTTCCTTTTTAGGATTTGAGACACGTTAATGACTTGCAACATAGCTATCATATATTGATATGCATCTCCAATAACAACTTTAAGAATTTTCAGTGCACAAGTCAACTCGGAAAAAGTTCTAGATTGCTTTGGCCTTCACTTTTTTGTGAGGCTTTGCTAACGATTTCACTTCATTAACATATATTGCTGATGTAAAAAGCATGGAATTCAATGTTCTCCTATGCAACTTTACTCATTTCTATGTGGATGTGAGGGTTTTCACTGAGTGGTCTAAACTTGTTAATCTTATGTTAATATCTTGTTTTATTATTTCTCTGGAAGTTATATTTCTTAGCTTAGAAAAAGTTTTGAGGGACATTTTCATCAAAGAGTTCCAATATATTACTGGAGTTACGTTAAGTTACATAAGTAATAGATTTCAACAAGGATAGTAATCCCCTAAATTAAGAAAAAAGGAAAAAGTGAAAGAGACAAGAAAAGGAACACCGTGGAAAAAAACAGTAAGAGGACTAGAAACTCTATCCCCAGCATATACTGGGTAAACTCTCCTATTTTAACAGTAATGGGATGTTAATATGAATAAGAGCAGCATGAAAGGTTATATGGGTTTGCAGAGTGCCACTTAAACTGTTTTTCTCTTGTGAATCACTTGCTAGATTTCTTTTTGACCATGCATTGGGACAATTAAATTATTATTGTTATTATTTCTGTTTGTGTTCTCTTTATTTCATTGCATCCCTTCAACCATTAAAAGAGTTCCATGTTATTATTAAGGAACCATATAATATCATACTCCAGGCAACTTCATAAATCCCTGTTTAACAAGTTTATTGTGGGTAGGTGAAGATAATTTTGAATCAACAAATATAAGCATTTGGGTTGTCATATAGCATTATCTTGTAGTTGAGGGGAAAATTTTTGTGAACTTTTGTTAAAAGCCTTTCTTATCTGTATACATGGGCATTCTACATATATTTCTAAACAATTGACCATAATTATTAATTAAAAAAAAAAAGAAAAAAAAGGGGGGAAGAAGATGAAGAATACAATGTAGAGCAGTTTGTCCTTTTTAGTTTATGTACATTGCATCTATTTATGTACATATTAGTAAATACCCATAGGAGATGACCATAGGAGATTTCATCTAATGAATGACAAAACTCTTAACGAGTATGACGACCTTATCCTGCCTGATATTTATGAGTGGACCTGTTGATTGAAGTAGTTGCTATCTTTTCCTGTTGAGGGACATTTGATTTGTATATTCTCACTTTCCATCTAAATATTTATTGGACATTAGATCTAGTGAATGACAAAACTTTTATCAACTATGGCAACCTTTTTGCTGCCTTGTATTTGTGAATGAACCTGTTAATTAAAATGGTTGCTGTCTTCTTAGGTAACGTACGTTTGATTTGTGTCACCTCTTTACTAATGATAGTCATAGGAGATCATAATGGGGAACGTAGCATGTTTTCTGCATAATAATTACATTGGACTCACTGCTAAGAGGTTAAATAAATGCTTGTAAACTTAGAACCATCAAAAGCCATGAGAATCCACTTACTGTTTTGTGGTGTTTAAAACAAAGGGTTGTTGTGTGCATCTTTATAAGATTGGTTCACTTTTTATGAAAAAAGCTATAACAGTTTACTGATTGTCTCCAAAGTAATCGCATTTATACTTTTTATAGTGCCTATTCATTCAGTAAGATTCTCTTCTATAGTTCTTTGTGAAAGAATGTCCACATTGACTGTTTTTATTTTATATATCTGATGCTATATATCCATACAAGCATATGACATTTCTGTACATTTGTGTAAGTGGGTTGGAAATTATACCTCAAGTAGTTTAGCGTTAAGTGTGCATGGCTTACTGGGATTTGGAAGCTGTCAATTTTCAGTCTTTCATTTACTCAGCAGGTATAGCTAAGGTGTGTGGACTGGCTGCATTGCTAAAGATGTAATATCAGTTGATTGATTCATTGCCGTTGGGAATACTGTTAGGCTTACTGGTAAAAGATTATGTAAAAGTAGTCTCCTGAAAAATTCTGGAACCCTGTGGGAATGCTGTTATAATACATGTTTGATCTCTATTTCTTCAGGCTAGGGGTAAGACAGAACAGTGTTGCGTGGTTCAGGAGATATGGCTCGGGTAGTTTATGTATTTTCTAGGAAATAGCTGTCAAGTGAATATGTGTGTCCCATACTGGATTTGATTGAATTGGACAGTACAATTAACATAACTTATTTTTTCTTCCTCGATAGTTCATACAATCTGGCTCACCAAGCTCGCTACTACAGTATTGGAGCTTAACATGAGTAGATATTGATAGTTTTAGACTAGTGCCAGGTCTGTCTGCAGATGATCTACATTATCTATGATGCTTGAGTCACTTTGGATAACAAATGATCATCGGCTTGTGTGGAGGGGCTTCATAAATGGTCTCAATATTCACATTACATAAATGATTTTAGGTGTAGATTTTGAGTGTGTGAAAGGTGTAAAAAATATGATACAGCAGGAAGAAAGCTTGCATAACCAGGTGAACCATTTTAAAGGTACATGTCTGCTTGGTTTATTTCCATCTTTCATCATGCCAATTGTTAGTTGCATGAGGGACTAGAGTTTTAATCCCTAATATGAATAAGCTCTCCAACTACATATCGTGCCATCACTTGACTTGTGCTAATAATTTCAATTCTCAAAATGCAAAAGATAGGTCAGGTGGTCATGTTGACAGACATATGTTCTGTTAGTTCACACCCATCATCTGGAGAAGAAATTGATGATTAACACGACATTTTGGAGAAGAATTAGCTCCAAAGCTTTTGCAAATTGCAGATGCTAGAAAGCAATTGAATAGCAGTCATGGTTCTTGTAGTGTGTTGTCAATGAGATATCTGTTGATTGCTCTTATTCTTTTGACAGCACGACATATATGTTACAGTTTTTGCCACGTTAATTAACTACCTGATAATTCATGTGTCTGATAATCATTTTATTTGTTTAAGATTTATTCTTTTCTACTGCAGGTGGTGATGAACTGAGCCCTGCTAGTATCCAGTCCTTGAAAGAGGGAAGTAATCAGGAAGAGGGCTTTTCTGGGACAAAAGCAAGAGAAAAGACAGAGAGTCCGTCCAAAAGATCGTATGCCCCAAGAACTCCGGGGAAAGAAATTGCAAAAGATTCAATGGAGGATATGCCCAGTGTTTTTACAAAAGGTGACGGGCCTAATGGCCGAAGGGTGGATGGAATACTTTACAAATATGGGAAAGGAGAAGATGTGCGGATAATGTGTGTTTGCCATGGGATTTTCTTCTCACCAGCGGAGTTCGTCAAGCATGCCGGAGGTAGCGACGTAGATCACCCACTTAAGCATATAGTTGTGAATCCCAACTCTCCGTCCCTGGTGTAATGAGCGCGCGCACAATATCCTCCAATATGAATGTGGAATGTCGTCAACATTCAGATAACTAGATGGTTCTATTATTTTCAAATTATTCTTTCTTTTTTCAGATGGAATGGCGGCATGTCTTTATCTAAATGGTCATTTCTGAGGCATCAAAAAAAATTTATTTGATGAATCATTGAGGATTATATTTGGGAAATGCGAAAGAAAGCTACTGATATGAAGTTCACTGGTGCTGGTTCTGATTATGGTACATGCTAGTGTTGTACATTACCAATCTCTCAATAAGTATTCAATATCTCATTTCCAATGTAAAGCCATCAACCTGATTACTTGACTTCATCTTTTACTTTCGTCGACTTGTAATTGTGGCGCACTCGTCCACTTACCGCTATAAAGCTCGACCTGCAGGTTTATCAAGTTATTCGGGTAACTGCCACCCCTCAAAGTATTGGATAGTTACCCTTTCTTGTGATTGGATTTACGCTTTTCTGTAGGTAAGCTAGCATTTTAATCTGAACTACATGAGCCTTGGGCAACTTTTTCCATACCTGGAGGCACAAGAACAGACAGGATGCACGAGAATCTTTAGAGTAAGAATTGGGAGGGGACTGTGTGAACACAGGCCCCCGTTACCGCAAATTAGGACCACTAGGGCTGACTTTAGGCGGGCACCCTTCCTAAGTGCAATAGAAGTCGCCAACCTGGGCCATAAGCTTTTTTATCACCCATTGACTCCGTCCAGGTAAGTATGTTACAATGCCTCGTATGGTCTGATTTTACAATAGCATTGAATGGCTCCTTTTATGTGTTCTTTCGATGTGCGACGGCCATTTCATTCATCTAAACTTACGGGTTGATCCCTTCCAAGAAATTAGTTTGCTAAACCGCTAAACATATTTTGATGGTCCATTTATTGGTTAAATTCTTAAGTTTTGATCATTTCCGCTAGAGAATTTTTACTAGCACATTAATATTGGCTGGATTGTTTCGACCGTTCAATGAGAAAAGTTCACTCCATTGAATGACCCTCTTTTATCCAATGACGTGAGGTTATTTCGGAGTCCAAGGTAGTCTTCTCCTATAAAAACTCTCTATTATAGTATTATGATCAGCAATCTTCAACTTGATCGTTTAAGATTCTTGCTTTTCGAACTCGATTTCTACAATTAATCAGGTTCTTGAGTCTTCACCTCAAAGAATTTTGGTGGAAAGTTGCTTTGCAATTTACCTCAAATCGTATTATTAGGAAACCAACAGCACTCGATTTGAACTATTTATTTTGTTTCACATAAAGTTATTCCCAACCATCTATCCTTTTCCAGCACATCAAAGCCAATAAACAAAGTACAATCTGGTTAACCTTTTCTTCCCTTTATCTTTCTCCTGATGAGCCTAGAAGCAAGCATATGTCGTTTGATTTGTTGACAAATGAGGTTTTCCTAAGCTGGACGACACCTGGAAGTGTGTGAACCATCCTGAAATCTTCATTCGCAAGTTAAGATGCCAAGGTCATACTTGGGCAGCTATCCACAGTGCATGCCAAGATGTCTCTGTAATCGCGGGATATCCTGAAGGGATCATATACTTTACCATCTCTGCTTTTCTTGTACTCGAACAACAGGTTTGAATGATCAAATGCTGTCAGCTTCACAAACCCATAATCAAAATCTCGTTTAAGACTCCAATTCGGTTGGATGGTAGCAAACTCTGAAAGACTGGCTCCTCCTCCCCCAGCAACAACGTGTATTGTTCCATTTAAGGGGCCCTTGTAGAAGAACTTCTCCTTGTTTGTACAGATACTCTGCAATAAGAAAACATGTAATGATAAATTCAGGCCATCGGGGACTTGAGTATTGGTTAAGCAAGGGGGGAATCTATGTAAGTCCTATCTGGAACATGAGACCATTCAATTCGTTAACAGGTTCAATTACCTGGTAAACAGGACATGTCCTTTCATAACTGTGGACGTGTCCAAACATGGCTATATCGACTTTATACTTCTGCCAAAGTTTTTGAAGCTCTCTGCCCATTGGTTCTGCAAACGTTCCTTCATATGCATAATAATCACAGGAAGAATAACCCAAAACCCGATGAGCAAGGAAGATGAGCCAAGGTTGCTTTTGTCTATCTACGGATGCCAAACAACGCTCAATGAATTTATATTGTTCTGATCCCTCTCTCCAGTCGTGTTCTGTATCAGCTATGCAGAAGCGGAACATGCCATAGTCAGTCGAATACCTGGGAGAATGAGACAATATTATTTAATCCTCTCATTCTACATATGAGACTATCATTTAAGACACCCTGAAGATTTATTGATGCATAAACCTAAATTCCGCATGTTCTTAAAATAAAATTAACGTAAAGAATGTATCAGCGGACCAGAATTTAGCTCGGTTCTCTGCAGGAACATAAAACATAGTTTCAGCCAAGACACCACATTCTCCGCCTGAGTCCATGTTTCCATAGAAGGATCCTCTCCCCGGCCAATCTCGCTCATGGTTACCACTGCAAAGATAAAAGCAAGCGAAATCCAATATTTAAAGATTTGGAAAAATCATATCCCTTCAAAACAGCTTGTGCTTTTTACATGTGGTGGGCATCAGAGAAAGCACAAATCTCGAGTTCAATTTCAACAATTGTTCATATAAGAAATCAGTGCATGTAGTGGGCATTGGATGAAAATATGCATCTAGTGTGGATGTTTCGAGTATGCAAAAAGACTATATTACAATGAATAAATGTCTCCCCATCTAACAGCTTAAGCTATTACATGAGGTGGTTCCACAAAAGCATATAATCATCAAGCTTCTTGAAAATCAGCAACGGACCTTGCAATCATGTAAGGTACACTTGAAGCAATTGGTTCGATCTGAGAAGTAAACTGATCCCACTGGGAAATGTATCCGTTGGCATAACAGATATCTCCGATGTGGAAGACTATATCAATGTTCTTCAAGTCGGAAATAAGTTGCTTGGTGGTGTTAAGAGATCCACGTTGAAAATTATTATACTCATTGGAGCCATCATATTCATCCTGCATATGTAAAAGTGATATATAATTTCGTAAGTATATAATAAGAATGCAACCAAGTTTCAAAATCTGGATTAGGACTCGAATATTTACCAGATCAGCACAATGCTTGAACATGAAGCTATATCACTTCTCAACAGAACCCCAGAGAAGAGATCCAGTAGTTCAGAAAAAGATTTGTACATAGCGAGACATGATGAACAAATAATATGTTTTCTTGTTCAAGTAGTGACTGGATTAAAGCTATGATCATCAATGATTTTAGGTGCACAAAGCGTGTTCATATCTCAGCTAAAGAAATTGAACCTTTCCCATGTCGCCAAAAATGACCACTCGTTGCAAAGAATTTTGACCGGGGTAAGGAGATGATTTGAATTGGTAGGTCCGAGTCCAAATGTATGTACCATTGAACAACTTATGCCCCAGTTTGTAAGTATACCTGCACACGATCAATATGCAGCTTTGCTCAACTTTCAACACACATTCTGGCACAAAGTCAAAAGTCAATGACTTCTTTGACACCTCACCACCGCTATATTAAAATTTAAGTCTACACAAGTTCTGGGAGGAACTTGAAAACACGGACACCATAATGTTTCTCTTGTTTATAACTTTGAATGGAAATTTGGAAACCAAATGAAAAATGTATTAAAAAATAGGAAGTGTCAATGCATTTGCCTACTGCAGAAAATAAAGGGGAAACCAAAGGTTAGGAGAGAACTCACAAAATTTTGTATCAGTTATATTCTATGCTTCTTAATTTTTAGACTGTAATTGAAGAATACTGAAATTCATCCTTAATAGATATCTGAATTTCTCCACCATTCTTCATATTTCTCCATCATTCTTCATTTCTTTTTCATTTTTCCCTGGCGACCATTTAAGTCTTAAACGGAGGAGTTCTAAGGAAACAGAAAGATCACCACGTTTCTGAAGAGTTGATATGAATATAGATTGCAAGGCACGACTTACACAGAGTTGGGCCATAACTCCTTCAGGAAACCCGTATGAATGAATCCGGGGTCACGCCATCCAACAGTTCTTGCTGGTGCCCCTGCAAATTTGTATGATACATAAGAAAACGCAATAAAAGTTTAATTATTGTTGTTGGAAGTCAATGAGCTGCAACAGCAACCCTTTACTTTATGCAAGGATCAAGTTATACACTTATACCATTTCAGGATTTGGACTTGATCATATTAACTCACCACACATGCTGCTACGATCAATAGTGAGAGTAACTGCTGGAGAACGTTTCTGTTCTTCTCCTTTTGGACCCCATTCAACAAAAGGTGCTAGATCGGAAGAGCACACGACTAGTCCAGGTCACAGTCATCTGAGAATTATTTTCAAAATAGGTCATTCTTCCAGTAGCTATCAGAACATCCAGAGGATATTGAAAATGTAAAGTAAATCTCTCGTAAATGAATTTGTACAGCCGTGTTATTGAAAAAGCAAAAAATAATAATAACTACAAAAGGGAAAGGAAACAAGACATAGGCAGTCATTGGAGCATCATAAATTACAATATCCGAGAAATAAACTCACTTCGTTCCACACTTTTCCTTGTGCCAAGCGTGGGTATACCGGTGCATTTGGGTTAGCAAATGCAACAGCATTTGACAGTGCCACCAACTTTGGCTGTTGCAAGCGAAAGAAACTGTGTCAGAACAAATCTTTTCACAAATGACATCAAAGAAACAGCTTAAATTACAAGCAAGATAATGCAGGATGGTGCAGATTTGGGAGAATAAAAAAGAGAAAAAAAAAAAAAAAGGAAAGAAAGAAAGATAGACATATAAATTAAAGATTACATCGTAGAC
>CAVNYN010224285.1:0-57789 GCA_963692815.1 Nyctanthes arbor-tristis
CCCCCCCCCCCCAAAAAAAAAAAAAAAAAAAAAGAGAGAGAGAGAGAGAGAGAGTGTGTGTGTGTTATGAAGTGGACAGTAAACCTCATCAAGACATTATAATGCGAGATTCATCAAATTAGGGTATAGGAGTTTAGTTACCAGGTGCAGTGAAGGTGTATTATAGGAAGCACTAGAAATAGCTTGAAGCAGCTCACTTTTGAGGTTTTACTTGGATAAAACTAGTTTCAATAAAGAGAATGTTTCACAAACAAGCCTGGTGGTGGTGATCAATTGCAGCAAGACATGGACAAAATTCTTTGATAGCTAACCTTCAATTCTGCATTCATGGAAAATGTAAAATTTGCTTTTGCCTTTCTGGTTTAGAGACCTACATCATGAATTGAGAAGTTAAATTGTCCCTCTAAGCTTCAAGCTTTTCATTTGCTAACCTGACAAATTGTTGAAATTTATATGACTGACATGAATAGTTGAGGACTATGATGTGTGGTAAATCTTTTTACCGCGATATTTTCTGTCATTTTCTTTCTAAAAGTAACATATTTAAAGATCAGAAGGCACAATTTTTTTTTTCATTTTTTTTCTTTTCTTTCTTTCTTTCAGTTGTTTGCAAGAATAATCATCATCTTTCATTCCATAACAAAAGATATATATACAAGTATGAAATATGTACGCGTAAGTCCCTAATAATAAAAGAATATCACTTTGGTACATATAATTCTATATTCAACTCTCCCCTCAAGTTGGTGCATAGATATCACGCATGCCCAACTTGGATAGTGATGCATGAAATGAACTGCTAGCTACTGCATGAGTCATTATATCAGCAAGTTGATTTGCGTCTTGATATATGGAATTTCAATGTTGCCCGAATCAAGGTTATCCTTGATATAATGCCTATCAATCTCAACATGCTTGGTCCGGTCATGCTGCACTGGATTATTTGCTATTTCAATCGCAGCGTTGTTATCACAAAATACCATCATAGGTTTGTTGGGGCCAAATCCAAGATGACTAAGAAGAATCTTTTGCTATGTGAGTTCGGTAATTGCATGATGTAATGCACAATATTCAGCCTCAGCACTAGATAATGACACCACATTCTGCTTCTTACTTCTCCACGCAACCAAATTTCCACCAACAAACGATACATATCCATATGTGGATTTCGTATCTAATCTTGCTCCGGCAGAGTCAGAATATGTGTATCACACAACATCAAGATGTTTGTGCTTAGAAAATAAAAGACCTTTACCAGATCGGATTTCAAGTAAGTTAGGATGCGATTCACTGCATGCATGTGTCTGTCACTAGGATTATGCATAAATTGGCTCACAACACTTACGACATATGACAAGTCAGGACGGGTATGAGTCAAGTAAATCAACTTCCCAACAAGCCTTTGGTATCTCTCTTTGTTCGTGGGCACCTGATTAGGGTAAATGGATAAACCATGGTTCACTTCAATAGGAGTATCTGCGGGTTCGCATGCTGAATGACCAGTTTCAGTTAAGAGATCCAATACATACTTCCGTTGGGAAAGGAAAATACCACGCTTAGATCGACATACCTCAATGCCCAAGAAATATTTTAGATCACCAAGTCCATCTCGAACTCCTTAGCTAGATAGGACTGGAGTTTCTCAATCTCAGTTAGGCTGCTCCCTATGACAATCATATCATCAACATACACAATAAGCAATGTAATATCTTCACCATTTCTCCTATAGAACAATGTATGATCTGCCAAAGCCTGTTTGTAACCATATTTTTTCATTGAACAGCTCAACCTACCAAACCAAGCCCTCGGTGATTCTTCAGGCCATATAGGGCCTTTTTCAACTTGCACACCTTACCATCTGCAACTTAAAAACCTGGTGGTGGATCCATGTAGACTTCTTGTGTTAAGTCACCATGGATAAAGGCATTTTTCACATCAAACTGTCTCAATGGCCAATCCAAATTAGCTGCTAATGATAAGATGACTCTAATGGTATTCATCTTGGCCACGGGAGCAAATGTCTCTTGATAGTCTATCCTGTATGTCAGTATGTAGCCTTTTACAACCAATCTGGCTTTATATCTTTCCACCATTTCATCTGATTTATACTTTATCGAGAACACCCATTTACATCCCGCCGTCTTCTTCTTCTTAGGTAACTTTACCATCTCACAAGTTGAGTTTTTTTGGAGGGCGTTCATTTCTTCCATCATGGCAGACTTCCACTTGGGATCATTAAGGCCTTCTAAAAATGACTCAGAATAGGTACAGAAGACAATTGAATGGAAAATGTTAGGTGATTTTTTGATAAGCGGTGATAAGATATGTAATTAGACATGGGGTAGATAGTATTAGAAGAAGGCTTTGAGAATCCCAACCTATCTGGTTCTCTACGATCACGAAGAGGATATCTCCTCTCGTCGGCTGGAATAAGAGAATCAGGAGCATGTGAAGCTAAGTTGGAATCAGTAGGAATTAAAGGTGCAGAGGGAAAGGTCATTTTCAATCTCAGAAGAGTTATCCGATGGCATGGTAGAGTCATCAGAGGGGGTATGAGAATTTGGATCAGGTCTGATGGCATAATCAACATTTAACCGAGCAGTGGGGTCCTTAGGTCTTCTCACATAACACTTTTCAAAACTAGGAAACGTAGGCCTACCCCCTTGGGTTTGAGGTTCTAATTCTCTTTCACTTTCAGAAATCCAAAACCTTTTTTCCTCCAACCACACTTGTTCCTCTTATTTAATGTGAATCTCCCCTGAAGAGGAACATTCTGCACATCTCCAGAAATATAAGACTGGGATTCACAGAATTCAACATCCATGGACACATAGTATTTTCCAGTTGGGGGATGAAAACATTTGTAACCCTTCTGAGAACTAGAATATCTAAGAAAACATGTTTAAGAGCACGAGGATCAAATTTATCTCTAAGATGAGAGTGTACATAAACATAGCACACACAACCAAATATCTTATGACAAATATTTAAGGCGGAAGGAATAGAGTGAAATTGTGAAAGTGCTTGCAGAGGTGTTTTATAGTCAAGGATACGGGTCGGCATTCTGTTAATGAGAAACACAGTTGTGGTAACAGCATCAACCCAAAAACGTTTGGGAACATGCATAGTGAAGCATAAAACTCTAGCCACTTCAAGGATGTGACGATTTTTTTGCTCTGCTATGCCATTTTGTTGAGGTGTATGTGAACAAGTTGTGTGATGGAGTATTCCATGAGTTTTGAAAAATAGTAAGAGATTCATTCACAAATTCTTTACCATTGTCCGAATGAAAAGTCTTAACTTGTGTATGGAATTGGTTGACAACCATTTGATAGAACTGAGGAATCACATGAGCCACGTCACCCTTTGATTTTAACAGGTATACCCAAGAGACTCTAGTACAATCATCAATGAAGGACAGAAAATATTTATGGCCGGCTTTAGATGGAGTAGAGAAAGGACCCCAAACATGAGTGTGAACACAAGCAAAAGGAACTGAGCTTTTATTTGAACTAACTTTAAAATTTGCACGATGATTTTTAGCAAAAATACATTGTTCACATCGCATACTTGAAGAAGGTGTATTCTAGAATAGTTTTGGAAACAAACGCTACAAGTAAACAAAAAATGGGTGGCCTAACTGACAGTGCCACAAAAGAATTTTTGCTTGAGAGGAAGTTTTGCTACCTACTTGAAGGCTACACCCGTTCCTAGTTTTCAGCTCATTTGTTCCTTCTAAAAAATAGAGACCCCCTCTTTCTCTACCAGTGCTAATTGTCATCTTCGTTTGATTGTCTTGAAATACACAATCATCAGCTGAAAAAGTGACTTTACAATCAATGGATTTTGTAATTTTACTTATGGACAAGAGATTTGTAGTGAGTGTAGGAGCTACTAGAACATAGGAGAGAAAGAATGTAGGCGAGAAACAACATTCCCAGCCCCTATAATACATGCTGGTGTGCCGTTAGCGACTTGAACAGATTTAATATGGGGAATTGTAAGAGAGTCAAGAGTAGAAGAAGAACAAGTAAAGTGATCAGGTTGCACCCAAATCAATCACCCAAGTGTCAAATTTAACACCATTTATGCCAATCTGAAACTACCTTCTTGAGGAGATTCATTTATAGCAACCAACGAAACATCCTTGTTATCCGACATTTTTCTAGCTTTCAAATTCCCGTCAATCACAAAAAAACGTCAACCCAATAGCACAAACCAACACAAACCAGTAGCACCCAACACAAACCAACAGCATTCAATACAAAAAATTCAGCCAATGGCAAATACAAACACTCTTCAATACATTCAACACAAATACAAACAAAGGAGCAGCCAATACGTTCAACAGCCACACCAAATTGAGATAAAAGAAGGCAGTAAGACACCCTTCAGCCAACACACAAAAAATATGCCAACACAAAAAGAAAATCCACACCAAAGAAGCAATCAGACCCTTTCTTTCAAGGGGGTACAAACCCTTCAAAAGCACCAGTCGGGCCAGACGAAAAAGGGTCACCGGAGCAGAGAGAAACAGTAGTTCCGGAGCCGAAAAGAGTGTCTGGTTCGCTGGAAGCCTTGAGCCGAAGGAAATGCAGGTGGGAATCGAAGCTGCGGACCGAAATCGCCGAGCAATCAGCGTCGGAAGTCCACCGCGAGGTTGCCGGCGGTGGCGGAGGGATCGCATGAGGTCGCCGGAGGGTGGGTCTGCCGGAGAAGTTGCTGGAATGTATGGGTAAAGGGACGTGAGGAACGGTTAGGGTTAGGATCTATTTTTTGCTCTGATACCAAGTTGTTTGCAAGAATAATCATCATCTTTCATTCCATAACAAAAGATATATATATATATATATATATATACAGAACTATGAAATATGTAGACTTAAGTCCCTAATAATAAAAGACTATCACTTTGGTACATATAATTCTGTATTCAACTCTTTCTTTTTCCCCCCCGTATGATTCTGATCTTTATGATTCTTTGATTGATATTTTCAGGAGAAGGCTGAAATTAGTGATGCAGATGGTACCAAGCCTTTAAAGTTAGATGGGGGGAGCATTCAGTTTGACAATGTTCACTTCAGGTGCACCTTGAATTCACTGATTAATATTCCACTGTGGCAAGATGACAACTTATGGATAGTGGAGCAATGTAATATCTTTTGGCTCATTATTGCACAAGGGTAACACATACAGAAAGCCCCAGTAGATATCATTTTAGGTCTAAGAAAAATTGTTACAAGGAAATAAGACTATCTCATATATGTCATAAATATATTATGTTAGGTGGTGAAGTTCTTGTATATACAAAAAATAGAAAAGGGATAATTATTTTAGCCGAAGAAATAAGGGAAGAGCACGAACCTTAGTGGGGATGGGTGTGTTTGGGGTTTCAATGCTGAAACCAGAAGCTCTCTGTTGTTGGAGAGTTCAGACTTAATGGACATGATGGTATGTGAATTTTGCTATAGTCTCGCTATATACATGCCCTTCATTTCGCAAGCTTCCAGACTGTATTCTTATCCGCTCATGCATCTGCTTTGCTTCCGGATGTTATTCATGCAATATCCTACTGAACTTTACATTGTTACTTTGGTTATTGTTCCTTATAGATCATTCATTGAACCTTGCGACTCTTTTACTTTGTTTTTGCATGTATACCCTGTGATCTTCATGTGAGTTGGAGTCCAGTGACCCTATTATTTGCAATTATCTTTGACGAAAACAGCTTCAAAGAAAGGAAATATCTATTGTTGAGATCATGTCTTCAGTTCTCTTGTTGTATCTGATTCAAATGAGTCTAAGGTGTAATAGTGTATGATTTACATAAAGTACTCAGTTGCCTTAAATTTTATTTTGAGATCTCTTTACCTGACCCTTTTATGCTTAATCGTTCTTAAATTTTATTTTGAGATCTCTTTACCAGACCCTTTTATGCTTAGTCGTTGTTTTCCTTGTGTAGTTACCTATCAGAAAGGAAGATTCTTGATGGGATATCATTTGTTGTACCAGCTGGGAAAAGTGTGGCTATTGTTGGAACCAGTGGCAGTGGTAAAGTTTGGATTATCGATATTTTCTTTCATGTGATTTCTGTCTTTTATTGAGTAGTTGACCATGTGTTTGGTGATTTTAATATTTAAAATTGGATAGAGTATCTGTCTTCTTTAAATTAGCGTGTGGAACTTGATTACATATTTCCAGATGTTGTTAAAGACTGCTTATATAGGTGTTAAAACTTTTAACTTTTTGCTTGAAGACACAAAATATCACTCTTTTTCGAATGTTCAAATACAAATGTAAAATGCTGAAAAAGCTGCATTTGAGGAGTTCAGATCCTCGTGTGTATATTTGAATTACTTGAGTAGGTGGAAATATTGTACTGGCTAAATAATGCAAAAAAACAGTTTCCAAAATTGGCCTGGCATAATTTAGTTCCATTGACAAAACCTAGAACTACTTTAAGAATCATCTGGTTGGTGCCAATAACATGCTAACTCACTGGTCTACTGGAAACTGGTGAACCAGACATGGTTTTTAAAGTTATTAAAGGGTAGAATTCTATCGCATTTTTTCTTTTTGTTATTTAATAGTCAATCACGCCCTTTTCCCTCGAACTTTTTTGTCATTTGGGAGGTCTCACAACGACTTTATGTCAATGGGCTAAGTGTTTCAGTTGTTTGACCCATTTGTTTATATCTGATTAAATGAGTATTGAAATAAATATTTTATGTACAAGAGTGAGTTTTTAAAATACTTTCTACTTAGAGCTTGTTTGATGTTCTTTATTTGTCAAAATGTGGAGAATTTATAATGAGGAGAGAGGTAGAATGTGTATTGGGAATGTAAAAATGTTTAAAATGTGTAGTAATTGAATAGTTATCAAATCAAATGTCAAATCAGTGGTAGGTAAAATTATAAATTGGTAAAATAAAGAGCATCATATAAATTTTTAGAAGTACATCTTTGATATGAAATTTATTTATTTTATTATTTTAATTTCCAAAATGACATCGGTCCAATGCTCGACTTTTTTCATTTCTAGGTCAATGGCCAGGATTGTTTTCAAGACATGGGCTGAAAATAATGAATATGATAAGATGTAAATATAGTAGTGTTTGAAAACTAAAAATTAATTTTAGTTTCAAGTCAAAACAGGTATATTGTTTTGGTTTAAATTAAATGAAGCATCCCAGTCCATTTTAAACATGTTTCTTTGATGTAAGTACCTGAGTTGCATGGGGCCAAGAAGTGCTTGAAAGTCGTATTAAAAATGGGGAAAACCATTTAACTTTCTCCTGTCAATTTTAATGTTTTAAATGTCTGTCCTGAATCAATGTTCTTGCTCTGGTTATCTTTGCAAAAGATGCTAATTGGTTGAATCTGCAGGCAAATCCACCATTCTTAGATTGCTCTTCAGATTTTTCGACGTCAATGCTGGAAGTGTAAGACAAAAATTTCTATTTTGCTGACCCTTTTAATTATAGTGTCAGTCATGGTGGTGTTACAATGAATAGGGTTGACTTTAAAAGATGCACTGTATCTTCTGATGCTATCGTATGTTTTTTTCTCAGTTCTGCATGTGTCTATTATGGACTATGATTTTCATGTTTAGCTGAAGCTTATCATAATGCCATTCGTTTTGTAATTTAGAATATAGGAAAGAAAAAAAAGGGAAAAAAAAAAATCCGAAGGGGGGATCTCTTCTGCTTTAAGTGCAATTAATTGTATATTGTATTAAGAACTCCAAGTTAAAATTTCAAATTAGTTCTTCATCCATTTTGATTCTATCTTTTTGCTTTTATCTATTAACTGCTTGTGGAACCTCCATTTTTGACAGGTAAAAATAGATGGCCAAGATATTCGAGCAGTAACACTAGAAAGCCTTAGAAAGTCTATTGGTGTTGTTCCACAAGATACTGTGAGTTTTGCAGTAGCGCCAATAATTCTGTTCCAGTATATTATCTACTTAATCTTGCTAGGAAGCAACCCCAGATTTTTTTAAGCGTTATGAATGTTTCTATTTTCCTGCCAGGTGCTATTCAATGACACAATATTTCACAACATCCAGTATGGTCGTCTTTTAGCTACACAGGAGGAGGTTTCTTTTGTTAAATCAAATTTACTTAACGCATAAAATCACTGACTAAGAACCATTTCCTGAAAATGAATTTCATGTCTTAATTAGGTGTATGATGCTGCCAGGCGTGCAGCAATTCATGATACTATCATGAAGTTCCCGGAGAAATATTCAACAGTGGTGGGGGAAAGAGGACTTAAGGTAGGAATACTCTCTCTCTCTCTCTCTCCACACACACACACATGCACGCACACACGAAACTGGATTCTAGAATTATCTGAAGATCTCTATAAATGTAGGAAGTAGATTTGCTGGATGCATAGTTTATTCCACTTATTTACCATTTACAAATCAAATTGTCCCAATTTCTGTACATTTCCAGATTATTTGATTTTTAATCTATTTGGGATGGCTTTTAAAAAGCACAGATCAGCTTTTGAGACAGATCCAGAAGTGGCTGCATTGGGCCTATTAGGATAATTTTCTGAAAGTGCTTTAGAAAGCTTCTAAATGTTGCCAGTGTAAGATGGCTTCATGAGGAAGCATGTGACAAGTAGTAGAAGATATCCCAAATAGACGCTTTTCCTGAGGTGTCTCTTTAAAGGAGAAACATGTTATTCAAGCATCTGTATTATGTTACTAAAGCTGTTTAGCAAAACTAGTTTCCTCTATTGAACATTAGCACAATGTATGCATAACTGGACCACACTCAATTGCGTGGTCTTTGTAGATCTTACAGCTTTTGGATTGTATATGAGATGCCATTTAATATGGAAAATCGCCTACTGACTGAATTGTAAACTATTCTTAGTTGATTTCATAGGAATATAATGTCATATCCTTTTTCTGCAGCTAAGCGGTGGTGAAAAGCAACGGGTAGCACTAGCTCGTGCATTCTTGAAAGCACCTCCTATACTGTAAGTATCTTTGCTTTTGTGTTAACATATTATTTCAGTTGGAATTAGATCTGTAAATAGATAAGTGTCTTTTCTTACCATTTTTGTTCATAAATTATTATCTGCAGTCAATAGAATAAAAATTGTATGTAGTAGATAATGAATTTGAAAAACTTTGGACCCTACGTAATTGCAATCCTGAAATTTTGGCATCAACTGGATGGAATAGTCTGGGATCAAGTTCATTTTTGGTTTACCCGCTTGAATGTACTAAAGAAATTGGTCAAAAGCTAGTCAATATAACTTGATTAGGAATTAGTTTTGCTGATGCTTTTCATTGGATTGTGTATAGCTACTTAAGGCCTTCTCGAATGCTTTCTGCAACGTGTCTTTTCCTTAAAACCATACATTAACTGTGTCTTGTCCACAGGCTGTGCCTTTGCTACTTTGTTGCCTGTAATCAGTATAGAGCAAGAAGAAGAATTATGTTATTGTATTTCTTATTCATCTAGGGACTAGGTATCTCTATTTATATACATTACTCAGCCTATCTAAGGGAACTATACAATAGGAAGGAATATACACTCAATCCCTAATTATATGCTTCCTAATTTAGAGGGACTTCTATAATCTTCGTCACACTCCCCCTCAAGTTGGAGCATAGATGTTGATCATGCCCAACTTGATACAAAGATAATCAACTCTAACTCCATTAAGTGCTTTTGTGAAGATATCTCCCAACTGTTCTCCAGTTTTCACATAGCATGTAGAAATTAAGCCTTGCTGAATCTTCTCACAAACAAAGTGACAATCGACTCAATATGCTTAGTTCGCTCATGAAAAACCGGATTTGATGCAATGTGGAGCGCAGCTTGATTGTCACACCATAGCTTAGCTGGCATAGAGACCTCAAAACCCACTTCTCTGAGTAGCTGATATATCCACATGATTTCACAAACCGATTTCGCCATAGCCCTGTACTCAGATTCAGCACTTGAACGTGAAACTACATTCTGTTTCTTGCTTTTCCATGAGACCGTGTTGCAACCAACAAAAACACAGTATCCTAAAGTTGATCTTCTATCTTCCTTAGATCCTGCCCAATCAGCATCTAAAAAACATTCAATCCTGGTGTGACCATGATTAGCATACAAAATCCCATGCCAAGGTGCTCCTTTTAAATAGCATAGAATTTGTTCCACTGCCTTCCAGTGATCAAGGGTTGGAGATGCCATTTACTGGCTTACCACACTAACTGAGTAGGCAATATCTGGACGAGTCATAGTGAGGTAATTCAGCTTTCCAACCAGTCTTCTATATCTTTCAGGGTCTTCAAATGACTCACCATCTCTAGTAAGTTGCATACCAGGAATCATTGTTGCACTGCATGGCTGGCACACGACGCTCTTCCGATCTCAGATAGCAAGTCAAGCACATACTTCCTTTGAGACAAGAATATTCCCTTCTTGCTCCTAGTCACTTCAACACCCAAGAAATAACGTAGCATTCCTGAGTATTTGGTATGAAACTGAGTACGAAGGAAGGATTTAAAGGATGAAATCCCTACAGAGTCACTACCTGTAATGACAATATCATCTACATACACAACCAATAGAATGATGCCCCTATCGGAGTGTCCGTTGAAAACAGAGTGATCAGACTTACTCTTATGCATGCCAAACGTTTCAATATCCTGACTGAACTTACCAAACCACGCACGAGGACTCTGTTTCAAGCCATATAAAGATTTATAGAGGCGACATACTTTCCCATACTCCCCTTGAGCAACAAAACCGGGGGGTTGCTCCATATACATTTCTTCCTGAAGATCTCCATTTAGGAAAGCATTCTTAATATCCAATTGATGTAGAGGCCAATGATGTGTGGCTGCCATGGAAATGAATAATCTAACATAAGTAAGCTTAGCAACAAGCGAAAAGGTATCAAAATAGTCTACTGCATATGTCTGAGCATATCCTTTAGCAACAAGGCGGGCTTTCAGTCTAGCTACAGAGTCATCAGGATTAACTTTCACTACAAACACCCATTTACATCCAATAGTCTGTTTTCCTGCAGGCAAATCCTCCAATGTCCAAGTGCCATTATCATCTAAACCATTCATCTCCTCAATCATAACATTACGCCAACCAGACTGGGCTAAAGCTTCATGAACAATTTTAGGAACAGACACAGAGTCTAGAGAAGCAATAAAAGAACAAGAAGAAGATGACAAATGATTATAGGACACAAAAGAAGAGACTGGGTAGGTGCATGTACGTTTACCTTTACGAAGAGCAATAGGAAGATCATCAGTGGAAGACGGATCTGATGACGGAGATACTGGCTTATCAGGACATGAACTGGGAGATTCCAAAACAGATGCAATAGCAGGCTCAGCAGCTGGATGAGAGGGTTGGGGCCTACGAGTGTAAGTCTGTGTTATGCAGGTCTAGTAGAAACTGATGGAGGAGGATCTAAAGAAGTGGTAACGGTATTGACAAGGAAATCGTCATCCTCTCCCTGAGGAATAAACTCTGTAGATGAAGAAAACGGTGTATGCTCCCAAAAGGTCACATCAGCTGACACAAGGTACCTGTTAAGACTAGGATAATAGCATCTATATCTCTTTTGAACACGAGAGTATCCCAGAAAGATACAATTCAAAGATTTAGGATCCAGTTTCGTAACGTGGTGTCGGATATCTCTAACAAAGCAAGTACAACAAAAAATCTTAGGTTCAATGGGAAACAATGCTTTACTAGGAAAGAGAACAGAAAAAGGAATCTCAGTAGACAGAACGGAAGAGGGCATTTTATTGATTAGGAAACAAGCTGTAGAGATATCCGAAATAACAAAGCTCTGGCAGTTTCAAGAAGATGTCGATTCTTTCTTTCAGACACACCGTTTTGATATGGTGTATCCACACAAGATGTTTGATGAAGGATACCATTTTGGATCATATATTTTTGGAAATTTTCTGATAAATACTCTTTAGCATTATCACTTCTCAATGTCTGTACAGGCACACCAAACTGAGTTTGACTTTCAGCACAAACGGTAGAAAAATGGGAAAACAATTCAGAACGGTTTTTCATAAAATATAACCATGTCATTCGAGAATAGTCATCAACAAAAGTAACAAAATATCGAATCCCAGTTTTAGACACTACAGGACACGGACCCCAAACGTCAGAATGAACTAACTCAAAAGGAGCAGTTGCTCGTTTATTGACTCTAGGACTAGAACCAAGCCTATGGTGCTTAGCAAACTGACAAGACTGACAATTGAAAAGACGACATTGTGGAAAATTGTGGACAAAGTTTCTTGAGCACTGGAAGAGAGGGATGACCCAACCTACAATGTGCTTCAAAAGGGGTGGCAACTCTAGCACAAGCTATGGGCTTTGGTACTTGTGTATCAAGGATGTAAAGACCTCCCGACTTATGTCCCTTACCAATAATCCTCTTCGTCATAAGATCTTGGAACACACAATAATCAGGGAAAAATGAGACACAACAATTCAGATTACGAGTAACTTTACTGACAGACATCAAATTAAAGGAGAATTGAGGTAAACTAAGGACAGATGACCATGGAAGTGAGGATGTAGGATTAATTGTTCCAGATCCAATGGCATAAGAGGTTGAACCATCAGCTAAAGTAATAGAATTGGAAGACTTTTGTGACTGAAAGGTAGAGAAAAGGTTAGGATTACCTGTCATATGGTCTGTGGCACCAGAATCAATGACCTATTTGGACGAGGAGGAAACAAGACATGTTTTGGATTTACCTGACTCAGCAATAGCAGTAATGGAATTGGATTGAGGTGATGAATGCTGAGTCAGTCGGGCATACTCCTCGGCAGATATTGTAACAGACTGCTGAGAGGTTCAGTGGTAGATGCAACATGAGCAGACTGAGCTCTCTTCAACTTCTGACAGTCACGTTTAAAATGACCTGGTCGATGACAATAGTGACAGACCACATCCCCTGCCTCCTGTCTACGAATGCCAGTACTGTTAGAATCCAAGCTTTTATTACCTCCATGTCTGTATTGTTGTTTTCCAAGTGCAGACATGCTACCATGATTCACAAGAGCACTATTAGGTTGAGTAAGCTGAACTGGTGGTGAACTGGTGGTGAGCTTTCTGTACGAAGAACCCTACTAAAAGCCTCCTGAAGAGAGGAAATCTCTGACCCTGAAAGAATCTGTGACTTAGCTGTCTCATACTCAAATGGAAGACCAGCCAAGAAACTCATAACAGCCATCTTTTCTCGCTGAGTTTGCGGTACAGTCACGTCTGTGCGGAAAGGAAGCAGCATATTTAGTTCTTCGTAGGTCTTCTTGAAATCCATGAAATACTTGGTGAGAGATCTATCACCCTTGTCTGCCCTGTAAAAAGCTTTACACACATCATAGATACGAGAGAGATTCTCCTTCCCAGAGTACAAAAAATCTAAGTACTGCATCAAAGCTTTAACAGTTCGACAGTGAGTCAGCATACCAACTACCTCACTATCAATGGAGTTGCGTATTTGGATAAACAAACGAGCATCCTCCCTTATCCACGTCAGTCTAGTGTTATCCTCTTTGGGAGGATCATTCGTTAAATGTCCGTCCATGGAAATACTCAGTAAATATAATTCAATAGTCTGTCTCCAATTCAGATAATTTGTACCGTCAAGATTGTGATCCGTGATTTTTGACAAAACAGGAACCACATCCGTGACAGTCACAGCCTTTGTCTCAGACATGTTTTATCAAAGGAACAATCCACACAAATCAGAATTCAAAGAATTGCAAAAACCAACACTTTGCCGAACGAAAGAACTTCACTAGCAAAAAATCAAAAACAGCTCCAAATCGCCTAGATTTTATCAGGAACAGACCGAACAGGTTACTGCGACCCTAGCACAAGATGTTTGGACAATGATGGCCGGCTCACACGCCTCACACGCGCAGGCGGAGCAAGCTGTGGCAGTTGACGTCGATGGCGCGTGTACCTCACACGCGCGGCTTCTGACGACGAAATTCCGGCGGACGGTAGATCGGCGGCAGGCGCTCCTCCTCTGAGTGGCGGTGTCGACTGGAGATGCTCCGGTGCCGGTGATACTATTCCGGCAGCCCTTCTCCCACACCCAAACACTCTGAATTTTAGACCCACAAAATTTTATCACTCTGATAACATGTAATCAGTATAGAGCAAGAAGAAGAATTATGTTGTATTTCTTATTCATCTAGGTATCTCTATTTATATACGTTACTCAGTCTATCTAAGGGAACTATACAATAGGAAGGAATATACACGCAATCCCTAATTATATGCTTCCTAATTTAGAGGGACTCCTATAATCTTCGTCACATTTCCATCTGAAAAGAAAAAGTCATTTCCCCATAACCTCATATATGCTTATCTTTTTGAACATCATGTGGAGCAGTTTCTATTGGACAACCTTGTTTAAGGAACAAACTTAGGTACTTCCTTTACTTTTGTTAATGGGGATTTGAGTATGTGCTTAAATTATGTTCACAATTAAAGACATAATTGGGAAAATAGAAACTTGTAAATTTTTCTATTTAAAATTAGCAACTTCCTTTATATATTACAAAATAGCCGATAGCATCATTTTTAGATGAAATGACAAAAGTTCCCCCATCTTCTTCAATTCCATCCTCTCTCGTCTCCTCCTCACGCTTTGTCTCCCATTCTGCTCCACATTTTCCCACCACCCCCACACCTCTGATGCTCGGACTCACTGGAAAAGCTGCCGCCCCTGTGTCAACGTGATATGTCACAGGTACCAACACAGGGTATGTGTCGAATCCTCCATTTTTAAATCGGACGCAGCTAGGAAGGAAGAAGGAATGAAAAATGCCATTGCAGGCCGATGGAAATCTCAAGAAGATGAAAAGCAACATCAAGTTTCTGAATTTCAGTGTGTGAAAGAAGATGTGAATACTTGGGAGAAAAGGAGAAGCACCAGAAAGTATGGTGGACTTGGGAAGAAGAGAAGTCACGGGAAGAATGGCGGCTGCAGGATATGGGAAGATAACATACAGAATCCATATTAGAGTTTAAGGGTGTTTGGACTTTAGTTGAACTGAAGCAATCTGATTCTTGAGGAAAAGAACCAGGAAATAAAAATACTCCAAACACATTGGAGCCAAGTTTTTAGGGAAAATCTGGAAAAACTTTAAGAGAATACTTGATAATTTTAATGTTCAGGGGGGAAAAAGGGTGCTTACAAATTGATGATTTTGGACTTATTTATACAACTAATGCATTGAATGCATATGACCCCTTAACTACTAATACACTGAGTGAAAATGATGCTTAACTGAATAATTAATTGCATCATGATCCTTTGTTAGGCTTTTTGATGAGCTTTAATAGAGGTTTTCTCGGTAATTGCTCTGCTCCGCAATTTTTTGTTACATTCTTGTTATTTATTTATTTATTTATTTATTCTGGTGGCAATATGGTGGTAGTGATTATGCTGGTGGTGGTTTTTTATATGAATACGGAGGTGGTTGTGGAAGCGTAATGGCAAAGGGTGCTGGTACATGGTACTTATAATGCTGGAGGTTGAACATGGAATTTCCTTCCTTTTTTTTTTTTTTTTTTTTTATCTTTGAAAAAGGGTATATTAGATTTTTCATGCCCAATAGTTGATATTGTTGCAATTTTATGAAGTAAATGACATTTTTCATAATCTGAGAGTTTCGTTTTGCTATTTTGCAATTGCTCCTTTTATTCAAGTGGATATTTGCATGATGAATCCCAGATAACAAATGGACAAACAAGATAATATGTTATTTCCTTTTTCATAATGGTAGCTTGTGTTCATGTTTTACGGTAGTCAGGCTTGAGAAATGGTGGTTGCATCATGCTAAGCATGTCTTAAAAACCACAAATTTAACTGTTCTTGCCTGATTTCTTTTTGTTCCAAAGATGTGTATCTTGACATCATTTTCCTTTTCCCCTTTTTTTTTTCCTTTAGGTTCTGTGATGAAGCTACAAGTGCCCTTGATAGCACAACAGAAGCAGAGATTTTGAATGCACTGAAATCCCTTGCAAATGACCGGACATCAATATTTATTGCTCATAGGCTTACAACTGCAATGCAGTGTGATGAGGTACAGGTTTTCTGGTTGGCAAATATGCTAGTCTCCCCTATTGACGTTGGTTATGGATTTTCTCCTTATATGTTGAGTGTTATGCCTTTGAATTCCTATTATTTGAAATGATATCTCACATAGCCAACAATAGTTCTCTATTCCCTTTCTTCTCATCTTTTGCTTCACCAATCACCACCTCCTTCTCCCTCCCTTCTCCTTAAGACAAGAAAAAAGAAAATACAAAAGGTAAAAGGTTTTAAAAAAATAATAATAATAATATTAAAGCACGCTTCAGCATGTAATTTTCCCCAAAACTTGTGTTTGATTATTTTTTTCCATGTAAGGCTGCATCTCTGTCATTTTGTCATTGATGTGTTGTGATAGCAGAAACAAGGATATATCAAAAGTTGATATTTCCCCCTTATGTCTTTGATACACAATGTTAGACATGTCCACCCGAGGGCTGAAGTAATTTTCTGTTCTCTTGTACATATTTCGTGTCACTCTAAAAAATAGGTTGTTATTTTTCCATTAGCTGACGCAGATTTTCAGTATCTTAACAATTCACAAGTTATGTGCAATGTCATACAAATTTCCATCAGTTGAGTGTTCCATGTCTTACACGCTGCCAATCCATTTTCTACCGTTTCTGATCTGTTTCCTGCATGCAATGCTTCTCCATTTTGTTAATATTATGCATATTCTTTTTATGGATCCAGATTGTAGTTTTGGAAAATGGCAAAGTAGTGGAACAAGGGCCACATGATGTTCTTTTATCAAAATCGGGGAGATACGCACAACTTTGGGCACAGCAGAATAGCACTGTCGATGCCATTGATGCATCTGTGAAATTGGAAGTATGAGAATCTTTTTCTTGTGGACTTATACGAGAGGACAGGCAAACAATTTTAGGTTTACCTCCATTAGAGTTCCTCCTTGTCATTCACTATGTAATTTTCTGTGGGCCGTCATACATTTTATTTATTATCTCTTTCAGTTTCACTCTGTACCTTTGTAATGTAAATCAGGATTCATTCAACTACATGTAATTTTTTTTAAGGGATTCTATAACTTGATAAAGAACTCACAAGCATGAATTCTTTTATTTATCTATATATTGGCTACTCTCCTAAACCTCCAAAACAAGTTTTTATGGGTACGGAGTGGAACAAAATTTTTTGAAAAGTTTAATGCTAGAGACTCTAGATTTTGAAAGGGAACAGATGTGTACATCAAACGAAAAAAATAAATTTTTTTTTGGGGTGGGGGGGGGGGGGGAATCAAGAATGAAAATATTTTTTAGCTTATGATGATTGCAATGAAAATTTTCTAGTACCAGTGGGCTTAACCTGTAGAAAATGCAATAAAAATTAAGAAACTACTCCATTGGTGCGGGTCAGTTCGTGAGGCTAAAGGGTCTTCCCATACATCAAGTGCGAATATAATAATAATTGTATCAATATAAGAAAATCGCTTGATTTCAAATGATATTATTGAAATTATCTCTAGTTTAGTTCTACTTAAACAAGTTTAATTTTCATGTAGTGTGTCTCGATATATATTACATGACAGTACAACACAGCAAAACCATCTTAAAATGAGGGAGTTGCGCCTAAAGATTTGTAAGCACAAAACATAACAGTACGCGATGAATGATGTGGTTCAAGATGGGGTGGTGATGTTTTAATGGCATGATATATCGCTATTCAGAACTATAACTCTAGTGCTTGAAGTTTCCTAGAGTTGAGCCTCCTTCAAATAAATGCACGAAAAAATTTGTAGAGGGCAAAGGGGAGGATGACGACAAGCTGAAGAGTAGAACAAACAAAATTAAGTGCGTGGAAGAAATCGGTTATTTTGATCTCCTACGAGAGTCTAGTAGCATTACATGGCGCGCTTGCAAGAAACCTACATTGGTTTCATGCAATTAATGTTGATTTGTTGTACGTGGTGCCAATGGATGAGCCAAGAGCTATTAGAGGTCTGGGCCGGAAGGATGAGCCATATATTATGCACGGTTAAATTACCTTTATATATAATTTTTTTTTTTAAAAACAAAGTAAAGAATAAATTTTTCCAATTTAGGGGGGTCGGGGCCCGGCATGGCCCCCCCTTAGCTCCGCCAGTGCATGGTGCGCATCTTTGCACATCATGTGAGAGTCTGGTGGCGTTGGCAGGAGAACCAGACTGATCTTGAGGAAATTAGTGAGCTCGAGAGAGATGACAAAGAAATGCCTTTTTAGATTTTTTAGTGAAGCACACAAAAAAGGCTAATTTAGTCAACAGTTAAAAAGCTTATCAGTTGTAAGTGAAGAAGAAAAGAGAGGGTAAAGAGATGGCAAGTGAATTCATTCACAATGTACTTCTCATACGTAACTACCTTGTTGTAAATTCTTTGTAACAATGGAGATATATTGGTGAGATGCTTGGCAATATTGAAATGTTGTGGTATTTCATTGCATTCAATCCTCATCCAGTGTTCACAAATTGGATATGTTAACGTTGATGTCAGCGTGTCAGACGTTTATATTTAACAATAGAAAGAATATATATTTTTATATTTATCGGATGTCCTTGAAGGGACATGTACTTTTGAATTGGTAAATCTTGTTTAGTGTTCACGGACTATATATTTATTTGTCAGTATTGCATGCTGTTAAAGATTTTTTTTTTTTTACTGAACTAAAAATTGAACGAGTTCAAATTTGGAGGTGGTGAAAAACACACTATTCAAATTACTATTTATTTAAATTTTAAATTAAAATTATGTGAAATTTTTGAAGATGTAAAAATAGGTCTAGTAAAGTGTTTCACCGACTTTAAAGTGCGATTATTAGGATTTATACTACTGTTAGGCTTTCTTGACCGTCTAACTCCAACGGTAATTAAATCCTAGCCGTCCACTTCTTCTCTTTACAGGATATAAATAAATAAGTCGACGCTCCTTCGGTAAAAGTCATTTTTCTTTTTTTATTGCATTGATTGATGAGTTGATTTCAATTGTTGGATTGAAAATGGTGGAAATTTGAAATTTTAGTGTTTTGATGGAGTTGTTCCTCTATGAACTCTGATCTTTTCTTTTCTTGGAATAAACTTGAATTTTTCGTTTATCCCCTCGAATAGTAAATCTGGATATTCCGTGATTTCCTGTTATGTTTAAAGATTCAAGAATTTTTTGGAGCATTGGATATTTGGTACATTTCGTGACTGAAAAGGGTACTTTCAGTACTTTTCTTGATTCAGTACGTTTATCCCTTGAATTGTGGCTTTGAAGATATTTTGATTTCTTTCTGTGGCAAAAGATTATTTTTTGAAGGAATTCAAATCTCTGGCACGATTTCTCGACTGGAGTTGGTATTATGGTTATCTCCTGATGTGAATTGTTAATTGCTTGTGGAGTTCTTCCTGGTGTAATTACTCATATTCTTTTCCCTTGATGAGAATATTGAATTTCTCGTTTAACGCCTGAATTGTGACTTTGGGGCTAGCTGTTTCGGTTTCCTGTTATTGTGAAAGATTGAAGAATCATTAGTAGGATTGGATGTTGCATGCGATTTCCTGACTAGAACCGGTATTTGCGGAATTTTCTTGGATCTTTATGATTTAAGTACATTTTTCTTAATTCTGTGAGATTTTCTTCTTTGCTTGGGTGGTACCGCTTTTGGTGTTTCTGTGTAGCAATTACAGTGCTTTGCTTTTCATTTCTAATTCTGTTTGACGGATTTTCTTTTTTCACTCAATACATTCTTCTTTTATCAAAACTTCTGATACTCGGATTTGGTTTACTCGTTGGTTTCCTAGTGTGATGATCGATATACTGAAATTTATTCTAAGGATCTATTGAACTAGATTTTTGGGAAGATTGTGTTGAATGGGAAATGTATTCTTGGATTTTATTGATACTGATGATCTGAATCTTGAATATTACTCATAGCACTTTGGTGGTTAGCTTATTTACTTTTGGTCTGCATCTATTTCCTCTTTTCTCTGCAAATTTATGCTTTTGGCTTTTTTGATGAGTTCTTACATTGGTAGATGTTGCTTTACAAGGACTGAAGGGGTTTACACTTTTGGTTCCTTTGCCTTGTTTGGGATGTGGTTCTAGTATTCTTGTACCTTATCAAAAACTTGATTAGTGAATTGCTATGATGATCCTTTCTGAGTTTTTAGCCAGTTCCACATGTTTGGCTTGTTCTTCTATCTTATGTTTGTGGATATTGATATTTTTGTTTGCTGGCTATCCTAGCTCTTGTTATTTTGATTTGATTTAAGTTACCGGATGTGAAGTGGGAATTTAACTTGGTTTGAATCATTTGATGTATTATTTTTCTCCCCATAGATTTGTGTACTTTTTCTAGAATTTTTGGTAGAATTGATAGTTTGCTGGCATTGCCTCATTTTGAAAATGGTATTTTATTGATGATACAAATTATCTAAATTTTGGAACCTTTTAATAACTCTTGGGTGGTTTTGACCCATTTCCGTTTATCATGTTGACAGTTCTTCCTGCTTTGGTGGATGTTACTGCCTCTGAGAATTTGAATTGATATTATTTACTAGATTGATAGAGAATTTAGTTGGGAGTTCATCCCTCCTCTCAGATTGTTTCATCTCTGCAAAGCTAGTGAAATGCAACATATTAATGGTTATCCTAGAAACCTCACCTTTCTTTTGAAATGAGGCAATTAAATTCTTCCTGAAACCATGAGTTTGCTTGCTTATGAGAAGATGATATGGTAAAAATGATCTTATGCTAGGCATCATATAATGCCGTATGGCCATGTGGCCTGTATCGGGGCATGCTACGTAGTTGTGATTTCCCATGTGGCGTGCGCCCGATGCACGCCACATGGTTATACGGCACCGTATGGCACCATATGTCTAGCACTAGGACGGGACTAGATGATATGGTTAGACAACTTCGTTTATTGGTTTTGGTTTGAATTGTTTTTTTTTTGTTAAAAAAGCATCTAGTTTTTTATGGGATATTTCTTAGACTAACATTGTACAATCAGAATGATATCTTTGGTTAGACCATTTTTGGTTATGATGTCTCTCTCATATGGAGATGGTAATTTTAGGATTCGGAAGACTCGACAAGGTGGGCAAATCCGTAAATGACATAAAAGTTTACTCATGTGGTTATATAAATGGTAATATGCCCAGCCTTTTTTTTTTTTTTTTATAATCTTGTGCTTAAGACATGGAGTTTTATTTAGAATTTTTTGCAGCTTTTAATCTATATTGTTTGCTCTTAAATGCTATCTAATAGTTTATTCAAATTTTTGCAGCTGTAATCTATATTGTTTGCTCTTAAATTTAATCTGATCCTGACTTATGATTTTGAAGTGATGGTAAAGCAATCACTCCATATTGTTTGCTATCTGATCCTGACTTCTGTACAGATTTCCTTAGTTTTACATGCTCTTTTCTATTGCTTTTGACCTGCAAATATTAAACATGAATGCATGGCCTTTATTGCTCTCTATTTGGGCTATCGTCAACTCCCCTACTCATCCGTTCTATTTTAATTTATTTCCCCCTACATTGCTATTAAGTGACAGCTAGTTGGTTGACTTGCGTAGCAAGTCTATTCATCGCATCCTGGGAATCTTCCTATAATCATGAGCTCAAACCAAAATCTAGAAGGCCAAAAAATTAGCTATCAACTTGTAATCTTAATGTTTAAAAAGTTTTAAGGGTCGAAGCTTGAAGTTTTTTGTCTCTTCTTTTCCTAGTCAATTTGATGGCCCGAGCTACCTTTCTTTTCCTTCCCCTTTCTTTTTCCTCATCTCCCCTGTTTCACTTCTATTCCTTGTAATCTTTTTGTGCTCCATTTCACGCCATTCCCTGTCTGCTTTCAATTTAGATATAAGCAGCATAAAAGAAATGCAAAATTCCAAATAAGCCCTCATTGAAATAATTGCTTACAAACCTGAAACCTCTCATATATGTTTAGTTGTCTAATAAAGTGACCTTCAAGACAATATATATTTTTTATTACAACTTTGTTTTCAAGTTGACTTTGAATTTAGCCGAGTAACTGTGGACTTTTAACTAAGAAGTTTATCGACTTTTACTCAAAATTGTGGTTATCCAATGAGCTCCCGCTATGTGTGCGTCGCCTTGGTTTTACTTCTTCATTTATATACTACCATCTAATGTCTGATTTCTTCATAAACCTTAAGAATAAAGGTTCCACTTTTAAAAAACTTCCAACTATTCTGTTGGTTTTCTTTTGCTATTTAGATCCTCTTCCACTTGAACTAGTTATATTTGAGAACATCTATGACGGTATCGAAAACTTTCTTTTCATTTTGCCTTCTTTAATGATCCGATTTTCACGCCATTCCTTGTCTGCTTTCAATTTGATATAAACAGCTTAAAAGAGATGGATAATTCCAACATAAGCCCTCACTGAAATAATTGAACGCAAACCTGAAACATGTCATATCTACACGACGCTCTTCCGATCTATAAAATGGCCTTCAAGAGAATATCTTATTGTAACTTTTTTCTTAGTTGACTTTGAATTTGACCACGTAAATGCAAACTTTTGACTAAAAAGTTTATCGACCTTTGATTCATGTTGGGTATAATAATCTTACCCCTGGCAAAGAATTTTGTTGTCCTTAAAATTAATATCTTCATTTATATCATGTAGTCTCCGCTTTTCTTCAAAAAACTTATAAAAAAGTTTTGTCATTATTTAATGATTTGGTTTTTCTAAGATCACTATACATATATTTAGTCTCTACTTTTAAAAAAACTTTTGTCTAGATATCTTGTTGGGTATCTTTTGCTATTTATATCCTGTTTCAGTTGAACATCTTTGATGATATATCCAAAACATTCTTTTTCATGTTTCCTTCTTTAATGATCTGGTTTTGCTGCTATCATATATTTAGTCTTGAATTCATTTGTATTTCTCCGATCTCTTTTGCTGATTTGATCTTCAATTCTTTCTAGTTGTCGGCCTCTATGATAAAAGTTTTGCTCAACCCCCTATTAGTTAGAATTTGAGGTTTCTAGCCTCCCTCGCATGTCTTATTCTTCCTTTTCAAAGAGCATGTAGACTTCCTAACTTCATTTCCTATTATGTAGGTAACATAATACAATCCCATATCCTCCTATGCCTTAAAATTTTGACAAAAAATCAATTGTAACCAAATTCATTATCTTCAATAATAGTCACATGAGATTAATTCATTTTTTAATACACGTGTTTAGGCATAAAATAAATAGATAAGTAAATAAATAGTATCCCACTGTCGAACATTAATTAAACAACTAATAATAATTTCTTTTCATTCTCATATAGAATATAGAGCTCACTGTGTTAGTGTTATTATTATTGTCTTACATGTTCTAACTTCTTACTCATAATTTCTTAACAAAATACACAAGTTACATGTGTTGCTAAGATGCATGTTCAACCTATACTCAATTCCTTGTATTGTAATAAAAGAAAATAATGTCATAGTCTCCTAAATTTAGAATTTCTTAAACTCCAAATTTTAGTATTTCACAGTAGAAATCCTACCACTTATCTCGAAACTTAAAGACCTTGTTTCAGCAGTCCTTTTTAGCATTAGCTTTTTAATGATCTCCTTTAATACTTGAGTCCAATATCTCATTTAATTAAAGTTAAAAGTAGCTTTGGTATCCAATGTCGTTCATGCTCACATAAATAACATCCTCAAATTATTTTTCTTAATATCGGGACATATCAATAGATAAATTTCAAACGGTAAGCAAATCATATGATTCCCTCAACTAGTCATGAATCTAATCGTCCCCAAATGGACATACATCGTCAAAGCATTAGCTAATATTTGTAAATCTCATAAGGAGGGAAAAACCCCTTTTCGATTACCCACATTTGATCGATGTCAACGAAATCCATAATGGGATTAGAAATAATTTTTAGAAAACCTAAAACACAGTAGGAATCTCTCGACCTAATTCTCAATACTCAAGAATTAACAATGCTCAAAAACCAGATTGGTTACCGAACCGGAAAAGGCAAAGGTTCTAAGGGACAATTTATATCTAATGTTCCTAACTTTTCTACTTTTAATCGATCTCGTTCTTAACTTTTATTTCTGGTTTCTGCTAAAAGTTATCGTCTATATTGACAGTCAAAACGTGCTTTTGCCCTCATAGGGTAAGTGAACAAAGAAAGGGAACAAGTCAAATAAAAATATTCCTACCAACCGAACCCACCCACCCAAGTCCTTCCTCTCTCGTGCTTAATCCCCGAACATGGTCAATTTGGACTCAACTCGCTAAAGTCTACTCACATCTTCGGAATAGCACAGCCAGAGCTCCGGCAATTGGTTATTGGGTTTTCCAGTGTTAGATTTTTAAATTTTTTTTATTTGATTTATTTCCCCTATTTTGTTTAGTTATAATGTAAGGGCAAAACAAGTCATTTTATAGGGATTTAAAGGTCAAAATGAATGGAAACCATTAGTGGGGACTTAGAGGGAGATTCCTATAAAGGTTGGAGATCCACAAGACCAAAAATAAAGTTTGGAAATGAGATTGATTAAAAGTTGAAAGGTTGGGGATATTAAGTGTAACCCTTTAAATTTTAAAAATAAATGCTAAAACTTATAAGATTGCCAAAATGTAGTTATTTTCTTTAGTAGACAACCTATATAGTTAATTAATCATCTTTTATAGTGTCTACTACATTCAATATTAACTCATAACTCAAATAGACTCTTTTACGGCTGCAAAGAAATATTCTTTTACCTTAAAAATAATAATAAATAAATACTACGCAAACGTATTACAAATGCAACATTATTTGATTCCATTGAATGCAATTTTTTCCCAAAGAAGGGGGAAGGAAAAATGGAGAAAACTAGAGATTACCGCGTAAGGGAATCAACCACACGTGCTGGACTCCAAAGAGAGTGTTTTTTTTTTTTTTTTGGGAAGAACTCCAAAGAGTTAAATTTCCAGTAATAACGACAACAATTAAATAATTTTTTTGAATATTACAATTATTTAATGTAATTAGTAATAATAAGGAAAATAAGCATTTTAAAACCGGTTAAACCGGAACCGGGTCGATTTATAGCAGCTAAAAATGATTATCTCCACACCGCCCAAAAAAAAATTATAATCGGTCCGATATTTTAACAAGTGGGTTTCTAGAGTAACCTTTAGTTTTTTGACCAGTTCTCGATTTTTCTAATTGAACCAACTTGTTCATTTCTGTTTTTAAAACTTTGAGAATTATTGATATATTAAGCCAACAACTAATGAGATGCAAAAACACAAACCAAATAGATATTAAACTTTACTCAATGTTCGAAACTGAACAAAGAGCAACTATTATAGAAAAAACCACTTTTTATATAGGGCAACTATTATATCCCTAGGTAATTCAAAAATATTCTTTTTATGAATCCACAACTTACTCAAGCAAGTTGGATGAGTGTGGATAACTTTAAATACAATGAATTCATCATGTTTAAATGCAAGTGGATGAGATTGCAAGTGGATTATACATTCAAGAGACTTTTTTAGACATACAAGTGGGGGACAAGCAAATGGATTATTAATTGAATGCATTTACAACTTGCAAGTTGATATCAAAATTAGATATTTTAATGATAAAGTTGTTATTTATAATTGTCATTTTGTCCCCTCCTTCATCTATAAAGAGGGGGCTTGTATATTTCATTTGATCACCAAAAACAAAAATAAAATAAAATAAAATAAAAATTTCCTCTCTATAGTTTCTTCTCTTCCTTCTGCATATTTTTCAATATTGTCTTTAGTTTTACAACAATTCTTTCTTTTTTATACACACTGCCCAGCTACCTTTCTTCCTCCTCCTCTTTCTTTTTCCTCATTTGACTGCTTCACATTTATAAGTCATTGCAAATAGCATGATGAAAATTTACTTTCAATATTTCTCCTTTTCTTTTGCTGATTTTATTTTCGGTTCTTTACTGTGTATTCCATATCTATAATACAAGTTTTGCTCAATCCCACTTATCTTTCTATGGTATAAATTTTTTTACCTTTCTATTATTAACAGAATAGGAATTTGAACTCTAAAGTCTCCCTCTCATGTATTATTATTCTTCTCCGGAAAGCGTGTATATATAGACCCCCTAACTTGAATTCCCATCCTGTTGGTTATATTATTATCCAATTCCATTTCATATCCTTTATGCATCTTTTCCCAATCGTTTGTAATCGAATAAAGTCAAATATATGAGATTACTCACTTTTAATACGTCACTACTCTGTTTTTAGGCATAAAAATATCTTTTGTTTACTTTCAAACATTGAACAATATAACTTCTTTTCCTAGTCATATAGACATAGATCACGATATTTTATATCACTCAAATTTTCTTTTCCTCATTTTCATCCATTATTGTCTTACATTACATGTTGCCATTTCTTTAAAAACTTTTATCTTCCCTTACCACTTGTTGTTTTTATTTATATATATATATATATATTTTTTAAAGTTTTGACAACCACCAATGACTTGTTGAATTGGTCTCCCTTTGGCCTTTTGCAAATATTTCTATACTTCTCATGTTGGTATTCCCTATTTCCACTGTACATTAGAAGTGCCACTTTTGAAGTTACCTTTCATTCCTTTCGTCTGATCCGACTCCGTCCTTCCCTTTTTTTCTTGTTTTTCCTTTTTTTCAACAAATAGATCGACGCTGTCCCTGCAGAACGACACTGTTCGCCACTCTCTCCCCAAAACCCCAATCTCCATCTCTAGAATTCTTCCATTCCTCCGCTATGATGTCTACATAGCTTGATGGATCTTCACCGCTTTCTTTTCGAAAATAGCTTCATCCAAAGCTTTCTTGGTTTGTGGATCAAAGAAATCGTCGATCATTCTTCTAAAAGCCGCACTTCTTGTTGTCCTACATCGCTGTTGACCTGAATAATCAATTTTCACTGCCGAAGGCGAAGAAGTCGATCCTGCTTTTGCATTTTGGGCTTGCTGCACCGCGATTGTTGAGTTTTTTTAGGTATGTTGGTTTTTTCTTGAAGGAAGTTGCTTTTCATGATTTTTTGGGGCTTTTTTTTTTTTGAGGGGGGGGGTGGGGGAGGAAGGTTGTATTGATTGATTTTTTAAGAAGAAATCACGCCATAGAAACAAGGAATGTCTATCCTTATGTTATTTTGTAATTGATTAATATGTTTCAAATGTGGGCAGAAGTTGGAACACAAGGGCTACTGCCTTGAATGATGATAACGATCATATTTTTTCATGTTTAGCTTTATACCTTTCAATTGAATGTTGTATGTTAATAAAATGACCTGCATATGTAATTATTTTTATGCATATCAAAGAGTTCAAAGATTTTCTCTTGGATCACCAAAATAGTGGCAGTATTTCTCATCATCGCTGGCATATTTGGTTTCGGTAACTTTTTTCATTGTAATTTTTCTCGTTTATTTTATTTTTAACTTTTTTTTAATTGATGATGCCTATTCTTGTCGCCGCCCAAAAATTTCAAAGCTGCATTGAAGCATCACCAGCTGTTGAACCTACTGAGCCGGCGATTTGGTAAGTTTCTTAAGTATGCAGGCTTTGTTGCTCCTTTTTCTGGATTTTTTGGGGCTGATTTGTGTTTTTCGGGGAAAAAAAGTTGTATGGATTGTTTTCTGCGTCTTGGTGAAATTTTTGCTTCTTTGGGCCGAAATTATTTTATAGTTCATATTAAACCATTCGAATATTCTCAGAAAATTCTGTCATCAAACTTGGATTATACTAAGTTTGTAATTCTTATGTAAGTTTTAAGTAATTAGATTGACTAATTTGGTGCTCTAAATTTTTCTCTTCCATACTTCATCATCCCTTCCCCCTATTGACTATGATATTTTTTTTTCATTTACTTTTTCCAACTATAGCTTCTATAACGTTGTTAATTTTATTATTTTTATCCCTATCATGTTAAATGGTCCCTTGAACTACTCAATATGTTGGTGTTTATATTTGAAGAAAAAAATAAGGGATAGTCCACGATTTTGAATTAGTTTACATCATCTTTTGCCAAATTTACTGATTAACATGCTTGTTTTTTGACACAATAATTTGCATAGGAAGGAAAAGAGTGAACCGAGAGCAGCTTGAGTTCTGTTACATGATATAAAATTTTATGTAAATTAAACATATTGATAGAAGTGCTTATATAGGTTTAGGGTGTCGATTTTTATTTTATTTCAGTTAGAAGTGATATGAAAACAGCTAAAATGGAGAACTTGTTATGAAGGATAATTATGCCAGAAGTATTAGTTCAACATGCATGTGATTCAGCTTAATACAATTGGTCCTTTAAATTGACTGATTGATCCCATCATCCTTTTGATTATCCAACATTAGAACTTGTAGGACCAGTTAATTTCATTTCTCTCCTTAGATGAACAATATGTTACACTCATGTTTCATCAATGACTGCCGACTCTATGGGAGTTATTTGATCACTGAAATCATCTTGAGCATGGCAGGGGAACAGGACCTAACAAGGACATTAAAATTAATATACAGGTAATAAATTTTTTCTCATTAATTTTAATTTTGAAATGTTATACAGACCCAAAGTTTTTGATGAACCAAGGTATGCAAGAAAACACAATAGGAAGCCCAGTGAATCTGCAGCCAAAGAAATGTTGATTTGAAATTATAAATTTGATTTCCATAATCCATTTTGTGGTACTGCTCCGATCTGTATTTTGATTTTGGGTTATTTATTACATTACATAATAAAAAATGGTTGGTTTCAAATTTATTTTTTTCCTTTTTATCTTCTGGAGTGACGTGGTTTTGACCAGCACGGAATGTATAAATTAGATGTTGTTTGCATATTTTTAAGTTGTGGGAGTTTGAAAATTTGGCATGGGTAAAAAGTTTGTAAAGGGCATTCACATTTGAGACTCGTACGTAGAATTTGTGCTTATACTTATTTGTTAATTTGAAATGAAATTCAGTTTAATCAATTCATACTATCTTTGTTAATAATACGGTGTATCCTTAGCTGTAATTTAATGACATCTAAGTATGCCAACTTGCTAAAATCAAAATTCAATAATATACATATTTACTTAGCATTCAAAGACGAAGTTAAGAAACAAATTGCGTTAAAAATTAAAATACTATAGATACGGCACGTGCCAACACTAATTTCCTTTACAAATCTTGTACTTATGTGTTAAGAACCTTAAGGTGCATATTCAACCTACTCAATTCCTTGTAAATAATGTCATGAGTCACTTAAATTTACAATTCCTTCTAACTGAATAGAAAATAATGTCAGTCACCTAAATTTACAATTTCTCAAAGTACAAATTTGTTCCTAATATGTCACCATTCTTAAATCACAGCCCACACAACATGTTTTATTCTGCAAAACAAAATTTTATTCACATGACATCATAATATTACACTACATGCATGCCAAAATTATTGTGCTACATCCTCTTATAATTTCATGAGGCGGGTAATTTAAGAGCTCGAGAAAAACATTACTACTATAAATAAATTTACTAGTGGATACACCACGTGTACATTTCTGAAAATGATCTAAAGCCATGTACGGGCACCACTTCTTCAAAACATTGCAAGTTGATCCTTAGATTCTTGAGATATGCAAATTGGCCGTCCAAATCCCGCTATAGTAAGTTTCACCCTGTGCTTGGATCAAATTGAGTAATTTTAGTTCTTCTTTTTCAATTCCAAGCCTCCAACTCGACCTCTCCAATTCTTATGTGTTATTCCACAATTTTCTAGCAAGTCCTGCCACCATCACATCCTTAATTGTTTTGGACCTCACTCTTATGGGTCAATCTTGATCGTCTCATCCCTCCCCCCTTCATAAAAGGATTCATACTTGAATTGTCACTCGGAAAATCTAACTTTTATGCATTGTCGTTGATCTTCTCAATCAAGGGCGGAGCCTTCATTGGATGAGTGCGATCCATTGACCGCACTGAACTACCGTCGACCCTCGAGTTGAGAGACCACACTGAAATTCGGCTAAGAGGAGTGTCCGCCATTAAAAGTTGCAGGTGAAGCTAATTTGGTAATGGTGAAGAAGCAGCAAACGAAATGACAGGGACGAGGAGTTTGGTTTTGAAATCTAATGGGAAATTACATACTTGCCCTTACAATGAGGAGCCACCTGCTCCATTTGACTGGCCGGCATTAAATCTTTCATTTTTAACGGAAAAGTGACTGACACAGAGAGTAAACGACTTGCATTGATGGTGGTAATACATCAGTAGAATCTTTTTACTACCATTTATGATCTAATTCTAATATTTTTACAAATATAATAAATCATCTAACTCTAAGCCAATTATATATAAACATTTTTTTACACGTTGTGAGCCTACAATTTTTTTCTTAAAAGAAGAAAGATAATGAGTTAAGTTGAATTGTGAAAATTTATGTATTATGTTAAGTATCATAAAATAAAATATGTGAACATGACACTTGTTTGATCAATTTCAAATTTCAAATAGAATGAGAAAAAGAACATGGACACTAGTGATCTCTAATTTTACAACTCTTAGTTTGGGAATATAGTTGTATCAGTTGGTGTGATATATGAATTTAGTGAAAATATTCAAGGTAAATAATTTTTGATAAATACACATTGTAGGTATGGATGAGTTAAAATGGTATACAAGTATTTGACTATACAAATCTTTGTTTATTGAACTCGATATTAGTTAACTTGGCAACTAATAGGAATGCAAATTATGCCCTTAATAATTTTGAAACGGAGTAAATTTTACTACAACTCCTACTGTGTGGAGTCATGCAGGTTTAGTCCAAGAGGGTTTGATCAGGAGACATGTAGAGTTGAAGAGAGGCGAAAAATTTCCTACCGCACTGAACCAAATTCTTGGCTCGGCCCCGTTCTCATTGACGTGGAACGAACCATCATTTCCTAGGTAGCAATTTTTACTGCCTTCGTTTGGGGAACATTTTTCAATCAAATTGGAGGTATGAAAATCCTTTTCTTGTGGATACAAGGGCACTCGGTACCTTTGTAATGTAAGTCAGCATTTAATTTTAATTTTTGAAGGGATTCTACAGCTTGATAAAGAACTCACAAGGACGAATTTATTTATCTATATTGGCTAGCCTCCTAAACCTCCAAAACAAGTTTTTATGGCTATGGATTGGAACTAATTTGGATGGTTTTGAAGACTTTTTTATGCTAGACACTCTAGATTTAAAAGGGAACAGATATACATATCAAAAACATAGAAAATGTATGCTGCGGTGAGGGATCAAGAACTGCAATATATTTCAGCGTCTAAATTTTCTAGTATTATCCATTGATATCATTATAGTACCAATAGCGAGCTGCAACTCTAAAAACATTCAATAAAAACTAAAAGGGTTTGTTCTCTCTACCGTTTCAGATTTTTAGTTTTTAGTCTTTCTAGAGATTAGAAACCTATATATATTCATATTCCTAAAAATATATTTTTGAAAACAAGGAAAAGTCGTGTGAAAAAAAAAAAACTCAAAATGAAATTTTGTCCTTTCGAGCTCTTCAGTGTAAAAATTTGAAAATAAGGAAAATAAATTCTTTTTTTCTTCTTTTTTTTAATATTTACTCTTGAAAGACAAGATTAAAAATGAATTCAAAAATGAAAACTGAAATATAAAGAGAACATGCCCTTTAAGTAACTGTCCCCTATTGGCGGGGTAAGTTGTCGGACCCATATATAAGATGCACGTTCACACTAATCGTTGGCCAATAGACGAAAAAAGATTTTGGTACTTTTAAGAGTATCGAAGATATAATACTCTCAGTCAATCAAAAACCTACATGTGTGTTCAAGAGTCCCAATTTAATGCTAAATGAGGGCTTATGAATCTACATCTTGGATCTTAATTTTGTTAATATGGTGGACTATGGTACTTTTGGAGTATTAAATTTTTATTTGGATGGATGATACTAGAAAATTTCTTACCCGTTATCACTATTAATAAATACTAGTTTAGCACTTGTGCAATGTACGTGAAGAACAACGTTAAAAACTATAACAATATGAATTTGAAAAATGAATGGGAAATATTTGTATATTAGTTGAAAATATAAAAATAAATAAAGTTAAAAAATATAACAATAGGAATTTGGAAAATAAATGGGAAATATTTGTAAATTAGTTGAAAATATAAAAGATGAATGCACATCAACGGAAACAGTTAGACCAATAAACTTATTAATTGAAATTTTTTCCTAGTTCAATGGGGACCAATCAACTTGCATGGCAATGGGTATGGTCCTTTATTTATTAAACAGAGCACCCTATCGTAATGTTATATTAGTCAAACCACATACTTAAACTATGAATTGACTATTTGCCCTATAAGTATCTTTGAAATTTTAGAAATTTTCATCTTATATGATTTTGAAAATCAAACTTATGAAAAGGGGAATTGGTCTGAAAGGAGAATAAATACTTGTAAGAAATTTATTAAAGGTCGATTTTTTGACATATAATTCTAAATGCTGAAACTTTTTGAGTTTCCAATTTCCGACTCATTATGCTAAAGCGTTCAAACATTTTAAGGGGAAAAAATAAATCATGTTAGCTTTGCGTGTTTACAATGAGAATAATACGAAAATCTTTCTAAAAAGTTATTGACATTCAAGTAGAGATCATTTAGGCAAACTAAGTTCGCAATAGCCTTCTTAAGTTATAGTATATGTACAAACTTGTAAGTGTTTAACTTTACCAACCGCCGTTGACGATATTTCGGCAAGCCCTTCTCCTTGCAAAGAAATATAAGCCACCTAACATTTCTCATCATGCATTTTCCGCAAATTTACAGCGTGTTTGATTGCATTTGTTTTTCATGAAAAATATCAAACTCATGGAAATAAATTCAATCTTTATGAGTTTCTTTGGGAATTGGGAAATAGAATTTTAAATTCCATGGTAGCGAAAAACATGGGAAAATAGGCAAAACATGACGTCATTAGTTAGCTTAGAACACCAGTCAAATGCAGGAAATAAGGTAAAAACTACACTTGATTTAGATATATATATATATATATATGTAGATATAATATAATATAGATATGGACTTTAAGTTAATAAGAATTGAAGAGTATTATTGTCTTTTTAAGTGAACATGTTATATCATGTAAAAAAAATATGAGATTTGAGGTTGAAATTATCAAGTTTGGAACATTAGGATTAAATTTCACAATAGGATGAAAGGTCAAGATTAAATTGCACAAATTAACCATTTCAAAATAGAAAAGAATAAAATAATAAAAAATAAAATATGACATCAGTCATGACGTCACGATTTGAGCATGAAAACTTATTTATACTACTCTTAATTTAGATATAGATATATATAGATATCATCTCACACTCTGCAATCCTACAAGTCATTTAGTTTTGTTTAATAACAAGAAAATTCACAATAACAAGGCTTCCTTTTAGGACCCGTAGTGTTACTTGGTCTTCTAGGCCTCAAAAGCATTTTTCTAAACAACCACCTAGGAGCGAAGCGGCACCCCCACACTTCGCTTAGGCTATAAGCGGGGAAAAAACAATTAACAAAAATTGTTGACCATGATTGGGCGCGCTTTTTGACACGTAAACAGCGTCGACCCTTTCAACTTCACATGGCTACTCTTTTTGTTAATAAAATTTTTGAACTTAAAGAAAAAATATCAAAGACCAAGACAATAGTTAATTTGCCTCAAAGTCCACAAAGCTACCTTTACACAATTACTTGCACAAAATGCCCAGCTTATTAATAAGCCCTAGTCATCTTGCTTCTTACAAAACTTTCGATATAAGACAATCAAAAAGTTAGAGCAATACCACTAAATTTATTTTTCAAATTGAAATTTTTGCAGCCTCAAAACTTCTTTAAAAATCATTATTATATTATTTTTTGAATAATAGCCAAGAGTAATTGTGTTAATTTATAATGTTACTAGAATTTGTAACATTAAGGATTTTTCTAAGGAAAATTGTTCTTATTTATAATATGTTTATTGACTCTATTTGAGTTATATGTTATTATTATATGCCATATATATATATACACACATGGGGAGAAATGATGTTTATATATCTTGTCATTTATTTAAGTGGTTTTCTTATTGGTAAAAAGTGTGAAATATGTTTTCTTGTTTTTATTTTAAGTGGTAAATATTGAAGTGTTAAATTGTTATTATTTTTTACAGTTAAATCATTTTTGTAATACTTAATCCTTATAAATGTATAATAAAATAGGAATATTTATTCATTTTTTGCCTTTTTAAAATATTAAAATTATATCGTAAAATTATTAAAATTATAAAGTAGATATAATAATATTTATGATTTTACATTTAGTTTCCAATATATGATACATATTTCAATTATTTAATAATTTTAGATTGATTAAAAATAAAAAAAAATAAATAAAAATGGGAAATGTTTTTTAACGCTTAAGCGCTGAGCTCGGAATGCTTAAAGCTCTAGGTCTACGCTTTTTCTCGTTTCACGCTTTTGAGAACCTTGCTCAAAAGTTCTCTTATAGCTTTTTTTAAATAAATAAATTCTAAATTACAGTTACAATGAATTAATGATGATCCTAAATTACTCGTTTTGCCCCATTTTAAAATTTAAAACAATTTCACAAAGTTACATACTAACCCATAATTTTAAAGGACCATTTTGAATGATCCAAAACAATTGAAGGTCGTTTTAAGAAACAAGCCAGTTCATGTTGGGCAATTCCTTGCAGCTTTGAAAATTTTCAAAATGACCCCAAAACAACACAGCAAACCCTTATGCGAAAACAATCTCAAAGCCTTCTTAAAACGAAGGAGTTGCGGCCAATAGAAGGCTAAAGTTGAGACTCTGAGATGTAGAGGTCTCAGGTTCGATTCTTTACATGTGGAGGTTTGTCTATATTTTATATGTAGTTTTTAGTTTTATGTATAAGAGTTTGATTTCATTTATATTATTGATTTCTGTGCGCTGTGTTTTAAAATGATATATATCTGTATGCACTTGTATTACCATAATGCAGATTGTAATTGTACTTAAAAAAAAAACAAGGGAGTTGCGCCTCCATAAAATAAAAGCACAAAAATTTGTAAAGAGCAAAGAGAAGGATGAGAGAGAAAAGATGAAGAAATAAATGTCATTTTAGTGTAACATAAAGCTTGAAGAAAATAGAAAGAAAAGTAAGAGGTGGCAAAATTATTAACAATGTAGTGCTGGTATGAAACCACTTTGTGTAAATCATTCGTAACTAGTCCAAATCTAGCACCATGGTATCATTCATATAACGTGAGATTAGTTTTACATTCGTAATAATGGAGATATTGATGAGATGTCACGTGTAATGTTGAAAGGTTAAATGTAGTAATATTTCATACAATCCTCCTCCAGTGTTGATAAATGGGCGTGCTAAATGCGCATGTTAGAATGCTAAATGCTGATATGTAGTAGTAAGAAGAGCATATATTTCTTTTTTCTATTGGTCCATCTTATTTTTAGGACGGATGACAAACAATATATCTATTTTTGGTATTGCATGCTACAACTGGTAAAGTATATTTCGGAACTGAACATAAGGCTTCACAAGTTCAAATTTAGAAGGGGGATATAAATTTAATCAAGCACCATACGTTTAGTGTCGTAATGGCACTAAATAGTTTAGGGGTGGGCGCCAAAACCGAAAAACCAAAAAATCAGTTTTTTGATGCCTCGGTTCGGTGGGTAGGTTGGTTCCCCCCAACTCTAGCCGGATTGGTTCGGGTGTCTGGTTTGACCAGTGAAACCAGTCAAACCTGCGGTTAACCGAACCGGCTCTGTACCAGTTAAACTGGTCTTTTTTTTTTGAATAAATTGTAAAGTATAGAACGTTTTCTTCAATCTTCACTACTTAGTTAGTTAGTTGAGAACTGCAGATCCTCAGTTAGTTGAGAACTAAATTCATAGTTCATACATTCATTTTCATTGTTCAAGACTTCAAGATTCAAAAATCAAAAATTGCAATTGAAAAAGGAAAACCGGTGTGCTAGCTCATGCTGCCACCCATCGTCCTGCGCTACCTCCCGCCGCGTGCTCCGCTGTCACCGCTCCTGCCGCCAGTCCTGCCGCCAAAGCCCCCGCTGTCGTCCCCAGCAGCCACAACTTTCTTGCCGCCGCTGATCTGCTCGAGTCTCGACTGCCAGCTGCTGCTCTTAGTCTCAGTCAGCTCTCCTTCGCCGCTACTTCCCTCGCCGGCTGCCACCGTTGACCGCCACCGCCGCCGCCACCTCAGTCCCTTCAACCTTCCCTTTCTCTCATATTTCTCTTGAGTCTTATCTAAAACCCCAATTCCTAGCCCAACTTATTTTTCTCCAACTATAATCAACAATGGTGCCTAAAAATTTTAATGGGCCGAAAATGTTATTTGGGCTTTGCAAAGTTTTAAGCTTCCAAAAAAAAACCAAAAAAGGAAGGAAAAGAAAATCCCCAAAACCAAAACCCGACCCGACCCGACCCAACCGACCCATTGTGGATCGGTTTGGGTTGGGTTCCCGGGCCAAGCGGGTTGGGCCTGCTTTGGAATTTCTCAAATCGACTTGGTGTCGGGTCGTGTTCGGGTTGGGGTCGAACCCGACCCGCCCGAACCGATGCCCACCCCTAAAATAGATGTGGTGACATAATACCAGTCTTTGATATAATGTGTATGAATGGTGATGTATTCACATCAACGACTGTTATTATATCCTATCACTCTCGGATGACTTTACAACACGAGTTATAAGTACGTGCGTGCATTGCATGACTTATATAGAAGGTGAAATAAATACTCATGTATTTAAAGTTGTATTTGGTAGTAATAAAACAACGAATTTTGCTGAGAACAGTGATTAAAACGTTCAAAAAAAAGAATGATATTGGGTTGATGGAGACCAACTTTCCTTATGATATTGGGTTGATAGAAACCAACTTTCCTTATAATAGTATACTGATAGATCTCATGTTAAATGTCTTATAGTTTTAAATTCTACCAGGTTGAGAAGCATATACATTTCATATTAATTTATATTGTAATATTTGTAACAAATAGAAAAAATTTGCAAGATATTGTGACTTTCAAAGTTATAATCATTAGTTAGATTAAAATCACCTTAAAAAATTTTTAATTAAATTTAAATTCATTTGTGTGAAGTTCAAAAAAATATTGTTTTCCCAATTAAAAGGACTTGTGGAAGTTAGTAGGTGAAAATTTCATACTCATAATTGATTAAAGTTATTAATTAATTAATAATGAAATAAAAGTAATTAAATAGTAAATAGGGGTATTAATGGAAATTAAAGAAATAAGTGGGGGCAAAATTGAAAATCACAAGTTTCCCACCCATTCTACTTTTTTTATAGGGTAATTATATTACCAGTTTTTATTTTTTACACCACATAATAAAACCACCACTATTAGAACAATATTTTTTATAAAGACACCACAATTAATTTACATGTATCCTTAACTAATTGGATAAATTTAAAAAAAAAAAAAAACTGCATACCACAATCTCATCTCCAAATTTGGCCTTTGATATCATGCCCCTCGATCCTTTCCCCTCCGGGAACCTTTTTGTAAACCATAGCCCAAAAGTTTAGAACACAGTCAATAAACAATCAGTCCTCGTCCATCTCTATGCAATGTAGTTGAAAAAATTTATCTTCCATGTCACAAGCTTATTCGGTAAACCACAATCTCTGGTCCAATGGATATGCCCAAACTTTTGTTTTCTATGATCAAATCCAAAATATATTTTTAATTTTAGGCGTACACCACAATTTGAAATTTCATCTGGGCAAGAAAATTGGTTAATAAAACTTTTTTGTTGTTATTGATCTCAATGAAAATTTCAAATTCATTAACAACACTGAATCTTGGAAATCCCATAGATATTCCAGTGATCCCTCTTTATTGTAAAATTATTGTCGAAGTTATGACTATGGGCAACCATCGCCTCTGTCAGCCCTTGAATTGCAATCTTTGCTAGCAAATTCTCTGTATAAAAATATAACATTTCCCAAGCATTGCAATGCTCCGCTGCCATGGAAAGTAAATATATTTTTGTGTGGTGTACCTTTAATATTAAAGAAGAAGAAAAAACGATAAGTAATTATATTAATAATTGACATGGAGGAGTTTTCTTTGTCATTTCATTAAAGGTCTTATTAGTAAATAAGAAAAATGTGGTGAGTTAAACATTAATTGTAGTGACAATATAATTGACTTTTTATATATTGTAGATTAAATATCTAGTACCTAAAACCTAGTTGGAAAAAGAAAAAAAAAAACAAGATTCGAATTAAAAAATGTATTTGTTATTTGCCACAGGATTCGAATTAAAAATGTATTTGTCATTTGCTTTGACTTTGTCTAAGAGTCAAATTCTTGTTGTATTTTAATCATTACTAGTCACTAGTCGTTACTAGTATATTTTTATTTTCACTACTTTATTATATAAAAAGGTGAAGTGTCATTTTACTTTTTATTGAACAGTAACTTTTTTTTTTTTAAAGGCTGGCTTCCCATAAAGTTTTTCTACGTTTTTTTTTTTAATCTTTTTAAAGCTTGCTAATGCGTTCGAAACTTCTCTCTTTTTTTCCCTTTTTTTCTGTTTCCTTTTTTCTTTTTAAAGCTTGCAAATCTCACACCTTATATATTGAGCTTACGTTTTTTTCTTCAAAGGAGTTCTACACAATTAGTATATATAATTGTTAAATTATCAGTAACATTAAGTATCATTTGATTTAGTACTCTGATATCTTTGATGTATTGCTTTACTTAGTATTACCCTTAATTTAAAAGTATATTTGATTTCTATGTTCTCACATTCTTTCCAATTTTTAGAGTTTTTGTTTTGTGATGGGTTCTGGAAATGAGCATGTACAAAACTACTATTTTCATCTATATGTTTATGTATTTTTTTCAAATACAAGTGTGTAATGCATCTATGTGTTTACCTATCTTTTGTAGTTTTCTTCTATTTTATTTTCTTTGCTTATGATTTAATGTTCAAAAAATTATACAATTAGCGAGTATAATAGTGACAAGTTTCATCTTAAAAAAATAACAGCAAGTTTTATACTGTAAATCTTTAACTAAGACGATGATATTGTAAAAGCTTATTTTTTAACAAAGTGAGGCCTACTTTTACCTTTTGTATTTAATTTCTAAAATGTTTATTTTCTTTTTCAAGTCTTTATACTAAGTATTATTTTATTTTACATATTGAGTAATATTTTCGAATGACATGAAAAATAATTCAACATACTTTTACTTTTTCTGTTACATAATACTTTTCAAATCTTCAAATATTGTATAATTTAAGATCTATTATTTTTCCTCGATTTCACTTACTTTTTTAGTATATGTTATCTTTCACCATTTACATGTCCAGTTCGATTTTACTAATAATATTAATTGCTATTGCATTATAGACTACATCTTTCCAAAATTACTCATTTACTAATTCACAATCTTAATGTTAATAAAATTCACACAATTTCAAGTAAAAAGTAAAACAAAATACGTACAACGCGCGTGTGAAAACTAGCAGTATATAAAAAGGTGAACTCCAAATTTATTAACAGTAAATAGATATATATATATATATATATATTTAATGTTTGCTAAGTTCACACTCTTAGAAACTTCTACATTTTTTTTCTTAAAACTTGTTAAGCTACACCGTTCGAGAAACTTTTTCCTTTTTATTTTCTTCTTTCCTTTTTTTTTAGGTGGAGCTTTTGTTTTGTGATGAGTTTGGAAATGATCATGTACAAAATTACTGTGTTCATCCATATGTTTATGTACTTTTCAGACAGCTGTGTGTACTGTGTAGTGCATAATGTGCTCACTTATCTTTTGTAGTGCATAATGTGCTCACTTAGCTGTGTGTACATATGTTTATATAATATTCAAAAAAATTATACAATTAGTGGGTATCAAAGCGGCAAGTTTTACCCTATAAATCTTTAACGAAGACGATGATATCGTAAATACTTATTTTTTAATAAAGTGAGATATACTTATAGCTTTTATGTTTATTTTCTTATGTCTTTGTACTAGACATTATCTCATTTTAATCACTAACATATAAAAGTGGGGATGTGTGTAAAACATTCACTTCCCCACTTTGTCCATAACCTTTACTTTTAATATCAACAATATCCTCATTATAATTATGTAATTATTTAATATTTAAAATTTTAATAAATGACATCTTAATTATACTTCAAAAGTTCCATCAAAGATAAGTTATAGAATGTAATTAATAACCATTCTATTGTGCTATCATCACTATTACTTTTTCCTTTATTTTAGTACTATGTCTATAAGATACGTGTATTACGTATGATTGTCAATTAGTGTTTTGTAAGAATATGTCTTAAAAAGAAACCTTATCAGAGATATTTAGTTTTTAAAGTAATTTATTTGTTTATATTTAAATAACATATACTTTGTATTACATCATTTATTAATGATTATAAATTTACTGTTTTATGGTGTGTAATAATGATATCATAAGTTTAAATGCAATTAAATACAACACTATTAGTGCCCAATAATCTAAAGTCGGTTATTCTTTCGTGTTAGATTCTTTTTTTTTTTTTGCCTTTTTTGAATTGCATGTTAATATTTAATCAATAATTTAAAATTTTTTTACTATGTGTACATAATTTTTAATAAAATTCATATCTATACAATTTTACGTTGTCATATAACGTGCAATGCACGTTTAAACTACTCGTTATTATACAAATATGGGGTCTAATGCATGAAAATTACTTCATATTTGTATTAGATATTTTAAAAATGAAAAAACAAACTTAATGAACAATCAAAAGGACTATTTTATAATGCAATTTCGACTTTTTAATGTGAAAACATACGTCATCTACTTTAGATAGGGAATTTCATTCATAGACATGTACTATACGTTATGTGCTCTACTTTATTTTATTTTATTATTAAAGAAAATATTAGTAATGTTTCATGTATTATTAATTACACACTGTATAATAATATCTATGTAAATTTGAACTAAAAATGAAATGTAACAAATGCATCACACGTATATTTACTATTTTATTTTATTTTATTTTTTTGACAAAACGTATATTTACTAGTTAATATTAAAATTTATGTGAAAATTTGAAGATGTAAAAATAAAATAAAATAGGTCTACGTTGTAGATTATACACGACACTGCCCAACTTGATAACACGTGGTGAAGTGTTACACCGATTGATAACGCGTGGTGAAGTGTTAGGCTTTCTTGATCGTCCAACTTTAAAGGTAATTAAATCCTAGCCGTCCAATTGTCCTCTAGCAGAAGATAAATAGTCGATGCTCATAACGTCATTTTTTTCTCTATTTGATTGATTGATGAATTGATTTGGATTGAAAATTTTAGTGTTTTTGGATGGAGTTCTTCCTCTGCAAATTCTAGTTCCTTTCTTTCTATTTTCTTTTTTTTCGGTTTCTTTCTCAGAATAAATTTGTATTTGTAGTTCATCCCTTGAATGGTGACTTGGAAGATATTTTGATTTAGTGGTGTGGTAAAAGATTATTTTTCGATGGAAATCTGATCTCTGATTCGATTCATGAGTCGAACTCGTATTCTTGTATTTTCCGATGTGAATTTTAGTGTGGAGTTCTTCCTCGCGTGAATTTCCCTGAATCGTGACTTTGGGGCTAACTGCTGCGGTTTCCTGTTATTTTGAAAGATTGAAGAATCTTTAGACGGCTTGGATGTTACATGCAATTTTCTGACTGGAGCTGTTATTCTGGTATTTTCTTGTATCTTTATGATTTCAATACTTCTTACTTCATTTTGTGAGATTTTTCTTCTTTGCTTCCGTGGATTCTACTTTTGGTGTTTTGACAATCTAGCTTTCGCTTTCTAATTTTGTTTGATGGAATTTTCTTCTTTCCTCTTTTGGTGCTCAATGTACTATTCTTCTTTTTATGAAAAGTTCTGATATCTATCTAGTTTACCCCCTTGCTTTCCTGATCTGATGATCTATGTGCTGAAATTTATTCTAGGGATATGTCAAAGAACTAGGTTTTTGGCGAGATTATGTGGACTGGGGACGTGTGCTCTTCCGATCTGTTGATTATTGGCGAGATTATCTGAATCTCTGATTCTACTCATAGTGCTTTGGTCTTTGTTTGATTGTTGGTTATCAATATCAAAATTTGTATTTTTAATTGCATCATTATGAAGGGGGTAAACCATAGTTCGAATAGGTGGAAATAGGCCTCGAGGCGTTTTTGCCTACAGAGGTGAGGTGTAAGCCTTGATAAGAAATGGGAAAGAATAGGAAATTTTGTAATAAAAGTATGCAAGTATCATAATAATAATAATAATAATCATAATAATAATAATACTATATAATAGTACCAATCAGTCAATTACTTTACACAAATATGTTGCTAGTAAGGTGTAATGCTCTCTCACGTAGAGAGCCGATTGTTCAGCAGTAAAGATTAACAAGTTGGTGGGTAGGTGGTCAGTAAATATTAACAAATTGTTTAATCAATTCAAATACCAAACAAGAAGTCAACATTCAACAAGTTGGTGCGTAGGTAGGAATCAATTAATGCATTACATAATACCACTAAATACACATACACATGCACAGTACAATAATACTGAAGATGCATGGTGAACACAGAAATCTGAAATTGAATTCTCAATATAGAAGACGACCAGGTCTAGAGTTGAGCCGCGAGCGAGAAACAGAAGATAGGGAGGGAACCGTGATTGTGCACTTTGTAAGCTGCAACAGGAGATGTAGGCACCGATGGTAAAAGCTGCAGCTTCGTTGAAATAGAATATGTGTGACTAGCCGTGTATAAAGAGGTTCAGATGGTAATCTTTAAATTCTTAACCTAGATTATTTAGTCTGATATAGGAATCATGGGTTAGGCTGTAAAAATGGGCTATCATTTCTTTTTTTTTTTTTTTTGGTTAAAAAAAAATCAAAATTGTCGTTCCATTTCGAGGCTTAAGCCTCTTTCGCTAGGAGGCGTTGCTCTAGAGGCGTGTGCCTCTATGGACTATGCGTATGCCTCGTTCCCGAGTGTTCCAAAACTGCCGCCTTGAGGCAGCAACAGTACCTCTCAGGCGGAGATTGGAGAGGCGCCTCCGTGTCGCCTTTTCAATCTATGCAGTAAACGTTCATTTGATAGTAATTCAATTATTTTATTAAAATAAATCGATTTTGATGCCATAAGTCCATTTAATATAAATATGTGTTCTGAAAATACAATTAATAGAAGTATGTAATGATATACATGTTGAGAAGTACTCATATATATGTCGAGAAATATTGTACATGAAAAATAGTGCTCATTGATATATTTTTAGTGTTGCAAGTGTTGAAATTTTATAGGTACAAGTGGATCAAGACTAACATTTACTGCTGTCATAGGTAAGTGTCAATCAAATAATAATAATTGGAGTTCTAGAGATTCAATGAAAAGATTATTCAAGTGAAGTTGAAAAAAAGATTAGTCAAGTGGGAATTGAAAAGATTATCTATAAGATAATATCATATGACTATATTAAAATTCGGTTGATCAAGTTGTCAAAATTCATGATGAAGTTGCAAGTTGTGTTTTTTATCAAGATAGGGTGTTGACTAGTTGCAGTTTTTAGTATTATGGTTATATTGAGAGTTCTAAACATTGGATTTGAGTACTTCAAGTTGGAGTATGAAGTTAGGAGGGTTATCTACAATTTTCATCTTTATTACTTTTTTCCAAATTTAAAATGGAACTCAATCAAAAAGGGCTAACATGAGAGAACTAGAAAAAAGTGATAGTTAAATTTGCCGTCTGTACAACTGTCAGTTTTTAAGCATATGTCAAGTTATGATTATCTAAATTCTGTGATTTTTGATTTATTAAAAAGTCAAATTGAAGGGCTACCATTCATATTATGTCATCACTTTCTGAATTTAGACGAAATATCTTAAAAAATGGCTCAACATTTATATGATAGATGTTGGATGTAGGCAGTGTTTAATATTTTGGACATATCTCGTCTATAAATTTTCAATTAACCTGAAATTTTTTTTCCTGTACGTAGAGAGTTCATTTTGAAACAATTTTTATTTTGACTATAAGTCTCATTTCAATGAATATCATAATCAAAATATAGTTATAAATTGCATCAGTTTTGTAGGAGTTAATCAAGCATGTGGACTGACTTTGGTCAAGCTACAAGTTGATCAAGTTGCAACAAGTTGGTTGGCTACTATAGGAGTCAATTAAGCATGTGGATTAACTTTGATCAAGTTACAAGTTGATCAAGTTGCAACATTTTGGTTGGCTACTGCAAAATTGATATAACTTTTAATTGTATTTTGATGATATTCATTGAATTATGACTTATTACAAAAATGAAAGTTACTCCAAAATGAGTTTTCTGTCTGCGTAGGCCAATTGAAAATTTGTAGACTGAGATATGTTTAAAATACTAAGTACTGTCGACTTATCCAACAGTTATCATGTAAATGTTTCAACTTGTAATCTGTGGGCGATTTATGAAGATGTTTCGTTGTGATTCAAAAGGTGATGATAAAATATGAATTGTAACCCTTCAACTTAACTTTCTAATTGATCAAGAATCACAGAATTTGGATAATAACTCGATAGATGCTTAGAAAACTTACAGCTATACATGTAGCAATTTTGACTGTCACTCTTTTCTGGTTATTTCCTGTTGGCGCTTTTTAGTCAAATTCCATTCTGAATTTGAAAAGGTCATACAGGTGAAGATTATAGATAACTCTTAGTTTCATACTCCAACTTGAATTACTCAAATCCACTATCCGATCTCCGATATAATCATAATATTGAAGGCTGCATACTAGTCAACACAATGTCTTGGTAAGTACACAACTTGCAACTCATGAATTCAAGAACACAACTTGTAACTCATGATGAATTTTAACAATTTTGTTAACTGAATTTGAATCTAGTCATATGGAGATGATCTTGTAGATATTTAAGTTATTTTCAATCCCACTTGAATCATCTTAATTGGATCTCTAGAACTCCGGTTATCATTATTTCATTGAGACTTGCCTATAGCAGTCGTAAATATTAACGAACTAGTCTTGATCCATTTGCACCCATAAACTTTTTCGACACTTGCGATACATAAAAAATATATCAACACGCATTATTTTTCATGTATAATATTTCTTAACAATTAAATGAGTATGTGCTTCTATTAATTGTATTTTTAAAACATATATTCATACGAAATGGAATTATGACATCAGAATCAATTTAGCTTAAAAAAATTGTTGGATTACTATCAAATAAAAGTTTAATGCCTTATAAATAATATATCAAAAATGCAAATATTAATTGGATTGTTCGGGTGATCCTTTTGACAGTTTTCTAGCCAGTCTTCCCATGTTTTGCTGGTTCTTCTACTTTGTGTTTGTGTATATTGATTTTTTTGTTTGTTGGCTCTTGTTAATTATTATTGATTTCAGTTACTGGATGTAAAGTGGGAATGTAACATGGTCTAAATGATTGATGTATTATCTTTCCCCTGTAGATTTTTGTACTTTTAACAGTCTTTTAACCTGTCTTTCCATGCTCTGCCCTACTGTTTCTTCTATCTTTTTTGGTGGATATTAATATTTTTGTTTGTTGGCTCTTGTTAATTGATTTCAGTTACTGGATGTAAAGTGGGAGTTTAACATGGTAATCATTTGATGTATTATTTTTTCCCCCTAGATTTTTGTACTTCTGACAATTTTTTTTCCCCGCATGTCTTCCATGTATTGCAGGTTCTTCTACCTTGTTTATGTGGATACTGATTTTTTTTTTTAGGCTCTTTGTTAATTGATTTCCCTTACTGGAGAGATCTTCTAACACCATATGTGCCATATGGTATGGCACACATGCACGCCACATGTGTCATGTGGTGCCATACGATATGGCACATATGGTGTTACAACAAATTCATCCCTTACTAGATGTGAGGGAATATAACATGTGGTTTGAATCATTTGATGTATTTTTTTTCTCCCCCTAGATTTTTGTACTTTTGACAGTTTTTAAGCTAGTCTTCCCATGTTTTGCTGGTTCAGACTACCTTGGATATTGATATTTTTGTTTGTTGGCTCTTGTTGATTGATTTCAGTTACTGGATGTATAGGTGGGAATTCATTTAACATGGTTTGATCATTTGATGTATTATTTCTCTCCTAGATTTTTGTACTTTTGCGAGAATTTTTGGTAGGTTATACAGAGACTCTTCCCAGTGCCATGACCTAGGATCAAAAGGAAAGTCTCAACCATTTGGTTACTATTCAAGCACCTGTGGAAGCAGACAGAAAGAGATGGCAGAGCAAGCACCTCGTCCTTATACTACTTTGAATTAAGGGTCTGGAAGTGGTATTTTTCAAATGATGCCAATTATTTGAATCCTCGAACCTTTTAGTAGCTCTAGGGTGGTTTTAGCCTGTTTCCATTTTTTCTGTCAGCATTTCTTCCTGCTTTGGTGAATGTTATGGCCTTTGGTACCGCTGTTTGTCTTAAGAATTTGAACTCATTTTATTTACTGGTATTATTACTGGATTTTATTTACTAGCATTATTGTTTGTTTTAAGAATTTGAAATGATTTTGTTTAGTTGGGAGTTCTTTCCTCATCTCAGTTGTTTCATCTCTGCAAAGCAAACGTAATGTAATCCTGGTGCGTATGAATAAGACAGTAAAACAGTTACTCCAGAAATATTTGGACTTTGCTTTTGAAATGAGGCAATTAAAACTGTTCCTAGAACTACAAGTTCACTTACAATCAGAATGATATTCCTCTTTGGTTAACCTTTTTCATATATCATTCATTACGTGAAGTGGTTTATGATGTCTCTCTCATTTGGAGATGATAATTTTGGACGACTGGACAAGGTAAATGACATAAAAGTTTACTCATGTCATTGATCAACCGTAGTACACCTAGTTTTTTATCTTCTGCTTAAGACTCGGAATTTTTATCTGTAAATTGTTTAGTCTTCAACGCTATGTGATCCTTGAAGTGACGGTGAAGCAATTTACTCTATATTGATAGAAGGGTTAATTTCGCAAATCGTCCCCAACCTTTGGGTTAAAAATCGATTTCGTCTTCAATCTTTTTTAAGACACACTAAAACTCTCAACTTTTCAAAAGTGCACATAAATCGTCTCTATTTTTACTATTCTGCCAAATTTTTATCAAAATGACGATTATACCTCCATAAACATTTTAAACTTTTTTTAAAATATTTAAAAATAATAAAAAACTAAAAAAATCCACCCCGCCCCATTCCCACCCCACCCCACGTCTTCCTAACCGCTGGTAGTACTGCTGGCGGCCTGATCTCGGCCAAAATGGGGGGTGGACCCATTTTGCCGCCATTTCTAGCAGCAAAATGGGGGGATTCACCTGCCATTTCTGGCAGCAAAATGGGGGGATTTACCCTTCCCCAATTTCTGCTGGAAATGACAGCCAAGCAAAATGGGGGGATTCACCCCTCCAACCCTAATTTCTGCTAGAAATGGCATTTCCGGCAGCATTTTGCCGCTAGAAATGCAGCAAAATGGGGAGGGGGATTCACCCCCCCCCCCTTTCTGCTGGAAATGGTAATCCCCCCTTTTTGGCTGTTGGCAGCAAAATGGGGGGGGATTCTCTCCCCTTTTTGGCTCCCCCCCCCTTTTTGGCTGCCGGAATGGATCATTCCAGCGGCCGGTTGGTACAAGGGAGACGTGGGGTGGGGATGGGGTGCATTTTTTTTAGTTTTTTATTATTTTTAAATATTTTTAAAAAATGTTTAAAATGTTTATGGGGGGTATAATCGTCATTTTGATAAAAATTTAGCGGAACAGTAGAAATATGGACGATTTGCATGCCTTTTTGAAAGGTTGGGGGCTGTGGGGTGTCTTAAAAAATGTTGAGGACGAAACCGATTTTTAACCCAAAAGTTGGGGACGATTTGTGAAATTAACCCTTGATAGAAATCTGTAAACCCTTACTTCGGTTTACATGTTCTTTTCTAGTTTCTTTTCGCCAACAAATCTTGGACGTGAATGTGTTTGATTGATACTAACTTCTTGGCCTTTTAAATGTACGTGTTCTCTCTCTCTCTATTTGGCTTATCAATTCCCTACTCGTCTGTTCTATCTTCATTTATTTTCCACCCAAATTGCTAAGTAACAGCTGGTCAGGTTGACATGATCAGCCATTCTTTTCATCACTTCCTGGAAATCAACAAAGTAGGAAAATTTATATCCAACCTCTCTTTGATTCCCAACATTAAGCTTATGTAAATTAAAGCTCCAATATCTTCCAATGCTCTAATTAACTGCATTGGAAATTAAAGCTCCAATATCTTCCAAGCTTATATAAATTAACTGCAACCCCTCTTTAATTTCAGCATTTGACTCATTAAGCAAAACATCTTGTATAATTTCCCTAAGCAGTACACACCCAGAGGCCCAAGTAAAAATTCCAAAGGAACTAGTCTTCCTTGAATCATGAACTCAAACCAAAATCTAAAAAACCATATGACAGAGCCTCGATTAATTTTATGTTATGGTGTTAGATCAATTTTATGACACTTGTAACCTTAGTTCTTGAAAAAGTGAAGGGTTGAAGCTTGATGTTGTATCTCTTCTTCTTCTTCCTCTTTGTTTTCCTCATCTCATCTCCCCTGTTTCTCTTCTTTTCCTTGTTTTGTAAGTGCTCCATTTCATGCCCTTTCCGTGTCTGGTTTCAATTTGATAAGTAGCATAAAAGAAATGGAAAATTTTCCAATTTATTGCAACTTTGTTCAAGTTGAACAAAGTTGACTTTGAACTTCAAGATCTTACTGCGACTTTGTTCTTAAAATGACCTTCAACTTTGTTCTTAAAATGACCTTTTAATAAAATGGACCTTGAAGATCTTATTGCAACTTTGTTCTTAAAGTTGACTTTGAATTTGTCTACGTAGATGCATGCAAACTATTGACTAAAATGTTTATCAACCTTTGATTCAAAATTCTTGGTGTAAACCCCTTGCGCAGAATTTTGTGCTTGAAATTCAAATGACTTATTAAACAAGATATTATTTGTATATGTATCCTTACTTTTATTTCTTCATTTATATTAAGTAGATTTTGCTTTTCTTCATAAAACTTAAGAAAAAGTAAAAACTTTAGTCCAAATATTTTGTTGGCTTTCTTTTGCTAGTTAGATCCTTATTTAGTTGAACGAACATCTTTGACGATATCAAAAACATTCTTTTTCCTTTTCACGTTCTCTTTGTTTGACTCTTATTATCTGTCTAAATTTGGGGAAATTATAATGAAGAAAAAAGTAAAATGTGTATTGGAAATGTAAAAATTTTTGAAATATGTTGTTGTAATTGATCAGTTGTTAAATTAAATGTTAAATAAGTGGTAGGTAAAATTATAAATGGGAATGATGAGAATCAAACAAGCTCTTAATGATCTGGTTTTTCTGCTATGGTGATCGAAATATATATTTAGTTTCAAATATATTTTTTTATTTGTATATCTATTTTTTCTTTTGCTGATTTTATTTTATCTTTATAGTTCTTTTGTGTATGCTCAATGTCAATGATAAAAGTTTTGCTCAACCCCACTTTTCTTCACCTTTATGGTATGCTATTATTTCAAAAAAAATTATTCTACTCTATTTGCAGGTTTTTCTTCACGCAGCGGTTTACATAGTACAGTGAAATGACAAAAATAACCTTCACTAAAATACAAGAACAAAAGTGTTTGAAAGGCCTAAAAGACTAATAAAATTCCGCATTTCAATTTTGTCCTAGTGTGGTATTAGATCCTAGTTTTAAAAAATGACAGAAAATTTACCAAAAATAGAATCTAGAGTTTAAAAATGACAGAAAATTTACCAAAAATAGAATCTAGAGTTTATAGTTTTAATTATGAAAATTTGTCGCCAAATAGTTAAAAAATTATGGAAATTTTATACCATTTATATTAAGTTGGAAAACCATATATTTATTAAATAAATTAGGATTAAATATGGATAAAACAACCTAACAGAATTTAGAACAAACTAAATATATAGGATTTAGAACAAACTAAAATATCGTAGTAATAAATGAAAATCTTATAAAGATAATTACAAGATGAAACTACGATTTACAAAAATCAATTAAACACACACTAAAAGATTTACAAAAATTTGAAATGCATATTAAAGAAATGTTAGAAAAGATTTTTATAAGAGAGTCCAATAGTAAACACAGTAGTCTAGCATTCATTGTAGAAAAACATTCAGAAAAAAAAAATGGAAAATTTTGAATGATTATAACTTACAAAAGACTAAGTTAATATATTAAAGAACTGAGATGTCCTATATCAAACCAATAGGTATTGTTTAACCAGACTAAAGGAAAAAGGTATTTCTCAAAATTTGATTTAAAATCAGGATTTTATCATAGAATGCTAACAGAAGAATTTAGGAATTTAATAGCTTTTACGTACTTAAAAATTCTATGAATGGAATGTACCACCTTTTGGATTTAAAAATAGTCCAAAGAATTTTAAAGATATATGTATAAAATATTTAAAGATTATTGTCATTTTATATAGCAGTATATATTGATAATGTAGTAATATATTCAGAGACAAAGAAAGAAGACAAAGCATATTTATAGAAATAGTAAAACATAATGGAATTATATTATTATTAGCATAAAAAATGGAAATAGCCAAGGAAAAGGTAAAATTCTTAAGATATTGGCCAAGAAGGTATTAAACTATAGAAACATCTATAGAAACATATAGAAATAAAAGTACAAGATTTTAAAAATTATAATAAACACAAGACATAATTACAAAGTTTTTTTTGGATTAGTTAAACAAACTAGAAAATACATACCTAATCTTTTGAAACATTTGATACCTTTACAAAAGAAATTAAAAGGAAAGGCAAAATGGACACGGTCCAAGGATATGAAGAAGAAGTTCAGAAGATAAAAGAACTTTGTAAAGAATTACCATATGAATAGTAGAAACTAATGCATGTGAAACTACATGGGGAGAAGTTGTTATGTACAAATACCCGGAAGAAACTAAAGAAAGGATTGTACAATAGACCAGTGGTACTTTTACACAAACACATATTAATTACTATATTAATGAAAACAAATTATTAGCTACTAAATGACTATTAAAGAATTTGAGCTATTTATGGTAGCAACTAAATTTAAGATTAGAACAGATAACACCCAGCTAAAATATCGGCTAACTAAAGAAATAGACCCTACAATAACAAATCGTTCATATAAAAGGTACTGACAATATTATTTCAGATTACTTATCCAGAAATGGATGAAATACGAAGCAAGTTAGAAAAGATAAATCTAGCAGTCAGCGAAATCAATGTTAACCATACAAATCTATATAATCATGTGACACAAATTACATCAGAATTTGAGTACTTCAAATTAAAGTTTATAGCACTCGAGGAAAAATTTGCGATCCTCGAAGATAAATACAAAGGAGAAGTCCAGCTATCTCTGAAGGAAAATTTATTTGAAGAATCTACTACCAAAACTGGAAAATAAGTGTTAACTAAATCACAAATTACAGAAGCCTCTTTTTTTGAAAAGAAACCTACTATTAAAATACCAATTAAAAAGATTTTTTTTTTTAGAAGTTACACTGGCGGTTAAATAAATACTACAAAAACACGAATAATTAGATGTATACCCTTGTATTCTACACAACTACCCATATACCCACCCCACCCCACCCCACCCCACCCCACCCCACCCCAACCCAACAAAAAACCCCAACACGACACCAAACAAACAGTATCAGTTAAAAAAACCCACCCAATACTCTATAATGCAAGTTTTTTTCAAAACTGATCTCCCAACAATGGCGTTCCAAATTGGTTGTGAAATCTCAACTTTCAATCGATTCCAGATCACTTATGTATTAACTCACTACCATAACCGAACACAAACAATCCACTATAAAACCACAGTTGCCGAAACTAATATCCTTTTCCATATACCTTTCTGCAAACCCAAGTGAGATTTATTTTCTAATAATCTTCACTCTCCTTACTGCAATTACTCTCACAGAAAAAGGAATACCAGCCATAGTTATCATCTTTAGGCAATTTCAGAAAACACTATGATATGGGTTACAATTTTATTGGACGGCCACTTGACTCAATCAAATGTCTATGTTGACGAAAATGCAGTTGGAATTTTAATATTAAAGGATTGCACCTACAAGGAATATTTTTTATTAAGCGGCTATGTAATGCACTGGAACTTGATGCTGATACCTATTCAGTTGATGCTGATATCTATGTTCAAAGCCAAATAGTTACTGTACCTTATCCTAGCACTGAATTCACCGGGACCGTATGTAGTATATGTATGAACATGGCTACTATATATATATAATATTATTTCTGATCAAGCTTTATGCGAAAACTGAGATATGATTTAGCCGACTGATTTAGCTAGTATGTAGAATTCTGGTTCTGATCATGCTTTCTAGTTTTCCTTACACCATCTCTGATACTGCATTTGTTTAATTTAACTTTTCTTCAATACCTCTGATGTAACAATTTGTGGATGATTGGTCCTAGAGAGCTATATGTATAATTCAAAGTATAACTGATAACATAAAGAGTAAAACTCACAGTATTAATGTGCGACACAAAACTGAGTAGACAGAAAGAAGAATGTCAAAAATCAACTCTCTAATCTTGAAGTACTAAGAATGTCGGCTATACTCTTGAATTCTCGCCAGGCACTTGCTTCAAAAACATGCAATAAGTTGTGAAGTTAAAGAATCGTTTGTCATCTGATGTTTGATTCTAACTCATTTTAGTTTTGGAGACAATGGGTTGGGTTTTGAATTTTGACAATTGGATTTCATGTTTATTGTTGGGTTTGATTGGTTCTAAAAATGTTAAATGTGTGGGCTTAAATTTAACTACAACTATATTTTTTTGCGTCAAAATTTACTTTTTTTCCCAAAAAAAATAAAAAAAAAAGAGTTTGGTTGGCTTCAGCCTACCTAGCCCGTGCGCTAGATCTGCCCATGTTTTGACCTATCAAACTATGAGGGAATTATTTTCTCTTGACTATTGTTCAGTGTATAGAACAATATATTGAATTTATCAAAATGAGTAGTTAATGTTTTGAAGCGTTCATCATCTCGTGGGTTCGTGTTTCCTGTTCTCAATGAGTTTGGGGTTTAATATATCCTATGTTCTTGAGTTGTGAGATTCAGGTCGGGAATTCTTTTAATCACTATACCGCTATTGTAGTTTTCCTGGGTGACAAATAAATCTGTTGTAGGTTTCTTTGGCACCGTTTCGACGTTATTCTCATCAAGATATCAACAAAAAATATGCACAAACCCTAATTTGAAACCAATTCCGCCGAAGCACCTTTTGTTCAAAGTATGAATCGTGACTAGTTCCTCAGCATTCAGTGATACGATGGTGTCGATGAGGATAGGGCTCAGTGAGAATGGAATTCCAACAAAGAGAGATAGAGATTATGAGGGTGGAAGAGATTCGTGAGCAAGGGAGGGAGGCGCGGGCATTAGGGAGTGAGGATAACACTTAAGTTTGCCAAAGTAAACATTTAATCCTTCATTTTTTGAAAATGGTTATGAGAAACCACCTGATCTGCCTAATTAACCCCAAAGATATTGTAAAATTTTTATTTTGCCCTTCCGATTTTCAAAAAAAAAAAGGGAAAAAAAAGGAGAGAAAGAAGTTTTACTTTATAATTTTTTTCAGCAATATCCCACCTATGTTTATATTATTTCGTTGAAATCTTTAGATAATCTATAATTTCTTAATCAAAGAGTTCTAACATTAATGTCAATCTTAATTATACAGATTAGCAAAATTGACTTCAACAATTTTCGCTCATCGGACGAGAGGTGCATTAGTTTTTAGAAGTCCCATGTACTCCGCCGCTATTTTATGGGTTAATGTCACCATTAGTCCTCAATCTTTCAACTTTTATACAATATTGTCCCCACTCCTTTTTCTCACTTTGTAGGTCCACAGTCTTTGATATAATAGTTAGGTTTTGTCCTTCCGTTAAGGTTTCTTCAATTTTTCCGTTAAATCCCTATAAATTAACCATTTTACTCTTATACTTTTAAAATGTTGGGGACCAAAATTGAAAATTACCCCAGATTTAAGAAAAAATAATAAGAAGAAAATTTGAAAAAGAAATAAAGTAAAAATAAATATTGATGAAAAAAAACTCTACCCTATCCAGCCTGTATTTGTCCCCTGATTGTATTATGTCATGAAATCATTTACATGAGAGACCAGTTTGAAGGTGTTGACGTTAAAAATAGCCTTCAACTCAACAAACAAGATTTGTATTCATAGGAAATTCCTATTTGAATTGATGTGAGCAGTAAATATAAAAACTTAGAGAATGTTTATAATAAATAGAAGATAGTAAATGTATCAAAGACAATAAGAGTGAGATTCGGGTGTCAAACCCATTCTCAGTTTCGTTTTGCCTCAATTTATAGTGTATATTTGCCATTTGCATGAGGGTAATGACTGCATGCATTTAATGTCAGCCTACAAGAATGATGTATGGGTCAAATCGATTGAGATTAAACCTTCATTTTTTGACTAATGGCTGCCTAAGCCATGCATAGGGCAGGTAACCATCGCTTTGCATTTAATGTTGGAGTCTCATAAGCCATAAGTGATAAGGTTTCCCACGTGGGTTCCCAAGCTGCTACTTAGCGGACATGCTCGCTAGGTCGCAGCTACAAGTTGATGCACTATGAGCTCGTTGGTGTAGTGCCCGGACGACCTGAACTACAGAAATCCCTGAGCAGAGATTCGTCGCTAAATCAAGTCTCAAGATCTTCTGGTCCTCAGGTCGTCGAGTTAGGTGAGGCGCTCAGGGCCTGCTTCCAAGACCCTGTGATCGTTGACCTCTAGTGACCATTGACCTTGCTGACTTTACGACCTAGTGGTCACAGAGGGAATTAATTTTTATTTTTAAATATTTATTATAAGGAAAAGTATGATACACATATTTATTTCTATCATTTTTATTTTTATAGTTTTATTAATTATGACAATTTTGTAGCAAATGATATTTTTATTTTAAAATTTTCATTGCAAGAATAATTTAGTTTTTGTTAAAAAATAAAAATTATGAGCTTATAGAATCCATATAGTGTCACGCCTCCAAATTTATTATCATATTATCTCGTAATATCGGTAGCGGAAGCATTTAAATATATATATATATTTCAATTCAAAATTGAGGGCGAGACTTTACAAATATAATGCAAAACGTATTGAGATGATTTCGCTGTGCACTCTGATAATTAAGTGTATTGTGGGCTACCCACTACGCAACTTCGGCCACACACTAAAATATCAATCACATACATGTATCTTCTCGACCTTTAGGACAATCCGGCCACAAAGCTCTTAATTCAATACCTATAAGATTGTAGAAGATGAGGTGTGTTCAATGTACTCAGTAAATAACAACATGTACTGGCCCATGCAAAATAATGCAAGAAAGATCACAAGTTGACAAAGATACAAAGATACAAAGTTCGGGCACATCACTAGTTTAGATACAAAATGACCAAAACCACATAGCAAGGTCATAATACCGTAAAACAATACAAATATAATGAAAACAGGTAGATAGCGCCACTAGCGATACCTAAAGGCAAGGAACAACCATTCATTAAGTGTGCACATTGAGGTATCAAATGCCAAAGACAATATAATAGGAACATGAGAAGCAATTAGGCACAGTCAAGTATCGAATACCAAATAACTTTAAGAAAGGAATGAGTCTCGAAAAGGGAGAGAGATAGAGAGTCAAGACATGTGTTACTTACCTTAAAGATTCCTCAAATAATCTCAAGTGGACAAGTGTCATTAAAGAATTAATATTCCTCAATTAAAGCTAAATTTTCGAGTTAGGATTTATGATATATGACAATGAGCCTTTTTCAGGAGATAAATAGGTAATAAAAAGGTTTTTATTGGTGTTTTCCCACTATTATTAATTTTGGACGAATTTTTGAGAATTTTGGGAAAGAAAGGAGGTTGATTGGGTGTTTGAAAGATTGAGGACCCAATCGCCTATTTATAATAGTTGGAAAGTAGTTAGTTTTAACAAACCTTTGAATTCCGTCAACCACGTTGACGTGGCACCGTACACTTTAGGGAGTGATGTGGTCAAAGGAGGTTCGTACGTTTATTGCTCTAGAAATTCTTATACTTTGTATTATCGTGTAATTAAGTCACTAGATCGGAAGCTTCATATCAATTAGTAATCAAATTCTTTCTTTAATTGACATGAGAGTCAACCTTGAGATCTTCCAATGTAATTCAAGCAAGTATCGTCAAAATAATAGCCATATAACTTAATTGAGGATTAAATTTTCACGAGATGTTACATATAATGTCAGTGACATATTAATGATGATAATTGCAGTTTTGATCTCTATAATTCCCTACATCAATTATTTAAAAATAAATATTATTTCTGTTAGATTTTTCTCTCATGGGAAATGAATCTATATTAAAATGCAATCACAGAACAAATACATACAGGGGTGAAATAGCGGTTTTGTTCACCCACGAGAGGATTATGGTTTTACACAATGAGAGGGGGATGTGGCAGCTGACGTGGCGTTGTTGATTGGGTAAGTTAAAAAAAGTCAAAAATTCAAAATTTCAATTTAGAACTCGTGACCCAGCTTCCAAAATCAGATCCAAAACCTCCCAGCCCCTCTCCCTCGCTATCCACCCAATCCTCTTAGGGACCGAAGAACCGTCCGGCGAACGGAGGCTGACAGAGATGGTCTGCCGCCGGCCTAGACCCCAATTTTGTACCCCAAAGAATCTCTCACCTTCTCATTCGCTATGCCGCATTCCTCTTCTCTCTCTCTGATCACTTTCTTAAATAGAATTTCTCCCTCTATACAATCCATTTCTTCATGGATTCCAGTAACAAGAGTTTTTTCTTGAATCCTCACTATTTGTACTAAATTGTATTTATATATTTATTAATATATATTGCTCAGAAAATGGGAGATTCGGCTCCAGCTCCAGCTCAGGCTGACAAGCCAACTGCTAAGCTTCCAGCTAAGCCTTTGTGACCAACTCAGGCTGGTAAGGAACTATTAGCATTTAGCTAATTCATGGTTTTTTTTTTCGGATATATATTGAACTCAGGCTTGAGAAAGATGGCCTAGACGTTTCAAACTTTTATTCCTTTGGATTGATGATGCGTTAGTTGTGCAAGTTAAATTAATAAATTGGGGTGTCTAATTGTTTACATGCTGAAAATATGACAGAAATGAAAGCAAGATAGAACTTCTCTGGCCTTTGCATCTGCGATGTCGTTATTGTAAGAGAGGGAGAGATTCTTTGTGGTATGAAATTGGGGTCTCGGCTGGCAGCAAGTCATCTCCGTCAGCCTCTGTTTGCCGGACAGTGCTTCTTCTTCGGTCACCGAAAAGGATTGGATGGAGAGCGAGGGAGAGGGGCTGGGAGGTAGATCGGATCTGATTTTGGAAGCTGGGTCACGAGTTCTAAATCTG
>CAVNYN010224290.1:0-49060 GCA_963692815.1 Nyctanthes arbor-tristis
CAGGGGGCCACATCTTCTGAGACGTGACCCCCCGTAATTGGTGGTCAGGCTCTAAACTCAGAGCCCGATCTATTTCTATAGAAAATCTAGGTTATCATATGGGCTACATGTGTATTTGTACAAACTTTAAAGTCTATTTGGCAACCAATTATAACCACCATAATTGATTTTGTCTATAATTTAAACATTTTATGGAGTCCATTATGGCGTCCAATGAGCTTTATAGAAGAACTAGTCTATAATTGAGTTACGTAGTAAAACCTTATAATTATAATAAGAGTAATTCTCACTCTACTTCTCCAATCTTTCAAATTTTTATCAATTTTGTCCTCCTTTTTTGCCTTTTAAGTCCCCAACCTTTCATTTATTATCATATTATATCCCCGACGTTACTTTTCATCCCCAACCTTTCAATTTTCATTATTAACTTCTATCAAAATGATTATTACACTCTTAATTCTTTATTTCTACAGTAGATTCCCCACCTTTTAATTTTTATACAATTTTGTCGCCATCATTTTTTAGACGCTTAGGGGCCCCAACATTTCATTTTTTTCATTTATATCTCCATTAACATTTTTCATACCTAGCATTTTAATTTTTACTGTTAATATCTATTAAAATTATCATTATACCATTAATTATTTAAATAAAAAATAGAGAACAATATAAAATAAGAAGTCCACACACTCTAACTCACTCCAACACAACCCAATAAAGATATCCACAAATAAGAATAACAAAAAAAACTCGATTTATAACGATTTCGATGTATTTCAAATTAGCGCAATGAATCGGATCTGATTTCTTGATCTACTATAAATCAAGTGGTAGATACATACTAGGTAGATTTGCCCCAAAAAAATTAATTTTTGATTTATTAAAAAAACATAACCCTTATACTTTAATTCTATTTAATTTCTTTTCTTTTTTTGTGATTGTCACTCTAATTTGCCACTCGATTTGTTATCCATCTCAATCCAATCTAACTATTAATTGTGGATCCACAAAAATTAGAATTAGTGCATTAAGGTTCAGTTTCATTTTTATAAATTGAAAATGATTTTTTTTTTGTGGATCCACCATAATCCATATCCATTACGTGATATGTTATGTATCGAAAAACCCTGTCTAATTTATTACGCGGACTCTCAAATTGAAAACTTTTTTTTATGCGGATCAGGTATCCATCAAGTTTGGTGTAAATCAAGTTTTTTTGTTATCACTATAGGTTCGGATGAGTGGAGTTCTTATTTTATATTATTTATTACTTATTTTTATTTAAATAATTAAGAGTAAAATGGTAATTTTAATTAGAATTAGCATTAGTAATTGGAAGACTGAGGATTGAAGGTGCTTCTAGGGATGTAAGGCGACAATAATGAAAATTTAGGGGTCCTATATGCCTAAAAAAATATGGGGACAAAATTGTATAAAAATTAAAAAGTAGAGGACTTATAATAGAAATAATGAATGAAGGATATAATAGTCATATTGATAGAAGTTAATGGTGCAACTAGAAAGTCTGGGAATGCAAATTGACGCTGGAGAGATAATATGATAATAAATGAAAAGTTAGGAGCCTAATAGACTAAGAAAAAGAATTGGGACAAAAAATTGATAAATAGTTGAAAGGTTGGGGACCTAGAGTGAAAATAACCCTTATTGCAATGTTATACACATCCACCCATCTCGTGTACACAAACTATCCACCATATTAAATTATTTATTATACATCATGATAATTTAATTTTAGCTTATCACAATGTACAAGTTAGGATTGACAACATGTTGATGTTAATCATTGTCCAATAATCTATTTATATACAAACACAAAAAAAAAAAAAAAGAATAGGGAGCGTGACATATTTTTCTCGTCAATTGTCTCGCGTTGTAAGATTACGGATGACATCATTGTTGACATCATCTAATGAGTATTTTCTTCTTTTTTTTTTTTAAATTCATTTTATGTTCCTTTTTGTTGATATATCATACTTTTCTCAAAACTGAAGGAAATTTTGGCCCGTTTTCCTCAATTTTCCTTTTTGATTCTTCTTGATTCTCCAATCTCAAAATTTTTGATTAAATATTCAAATTCTTGCAATCTAATGACGTGTTTTTTTAATCCATTTTCTTGATTCGCCTTGAGGTTTTTTTAATGGCATCATTGTTTACGTCATTTAATGAGTTTTTTTTCCTTTTTTAAAAAAATTCATTTTATATTCCCCTACTTTCTACAAAACTAGACAAATTTTTGGCGCATTTTCCTCCATTTTCCTTTTTTATTCTTCTTGCTTATCCTATCTTGAAATTTTTTATTAAATCTTTGATTTTTGCTGTCAAATGTGGTGTTTTTTTTAATCCATTTTGTTGAATCTTCTTAAAGTTTTTATTTTTTATTTTTTTGTGTGACTGCTATTACATGCAAACTGAATTTGTTTACAAAATTTGAGTTAAGTGATTGTTAAAATCTTATGATCATATTTTACGTTTTACTAATTAGAATTTCTAACTATTTAACATTTATTATTTACATTGTTTATTATATTATTATATTGTCGAACACAACCATCTTTTTTCCCCGTGAGTTTAAATTAATTATCGAATAACTACGTAATCAAGTACAAAAACTTAAATTAATTATTTTTTAATTTTAATATTTTTGTTTGATTGTAAGAAATCGTTAACTAAAAATCTTCTACTTTCTTCTTCTTTTTTTGATATAAGCTTTAAAATCTTACTAATTTTTGTCGAGTATAAATTAGTAAATGAGTCATATACTTAATACAAGTTTTTTTTTTTATCCTCTCTTCTTTGAATTTTAATTTTTGCCTTTCCTACTAATAATAAGTAGTTGTCTACTCGTGCATTGCACAGAATAGAATAATTAACCAAAAAATACGTAGTAATTTGAAAAACTAAATAATTATAATTTTATTACGTGCTACTTACTTATATATATGTTACTAATATACGTAAATAGAATGAAATTGAAACGAATAATATTTTCACTTGACACAAAGTTAATTAAGTTGTCATTCTTAGAATAATACTCTTAAGTAATAAAAATGAGAATGAGGAATTTTTATAAAATTAATTTCATATATAGGTTTTTTACACCTAACGTTCCCAACCTTTTACGTTTCTACTAATCACGTCCCCAACTTTTTTTTCCTTTTGTACGTCCTCAAGCTTTTAATAATTCCCCAATTACGCCCCTATTAAGGGTTTTGTTAGTTTCAACTGTTAACAATTCAAAATCCAAAACCAGGCTGGGGGTATTTTGGGTTTAACATAAAAACCAATTTCGTTCCAAACTCCTTGTCCATTTTCCTCCATTTCATCTATATTATATTATATTACATATACATATATATATGCACATATATACTATGTCTGCAGAGTCTTTTCCATTTAAGCTTCCAAACAAATTGTCAACATATCTATTCTACAGCAATGGCTACTCAGGAACGAACATGCAGATATGGAAGCAGAATGGACTTCAAGACTTCATAGACAGATACAAACCCATGAAGGAGGTTCTACTTATGTGAATGAGCAGCGGTAAGAAAAACATAGTATACTTGTGAATACTACTTAATAATTTTTGTGTAGCAAAGGCCGACGACACTAGGTAGGGGCCAATTTCTTCAATGAATTTTTTTTTCATGCAATCATGTTTTTTCACTTTATGACAGATTGATGCAAGGTTGGGGTATGTGTACCTTTCTTGAGGCACAAGAATTTTAGTTGCATGCTATGTTTCAAGGTTTCCTAATCCTCGTTGAATTAAAGTTTCCTTATTTGATTAGGCTAAAACTCATGCATGTCAGGTTCTAATAGAATTAGGTAAGTTTCGTATTTATGGAATATAAGAATTCTAACTTGCCTTATCCTTGTTCTACATAGATTTGGTAACTTTAATTCTTGTACTGCACAAGAATTCAAAGACCTATCCTATATATTCTTCTTGTAGGTCGAGATGAAAGTGCACCGAAATGAGCATAATTATTCTTGCAATATTTTGAGAGCTCGACTGCAAAGGAGAACAAACACACTGCCATAAAACCACGAGAGTTATTCTTGCAATTCAGACTTCATGTCTTAACCGTGTTTGTTTGGCAATACCCTACATGGTGTATTGATTGAAGATCATATATGTGTAAGGGACGATTCACACAAGATTGAAGAGTGTTATGAGTTCTTGTTTCCCACGATGAGTCCAGGTGGATTCTAGGAGGCTTGATGTACGTTAGTTTCTTTTACATTTTTCCTTTTCAACGTTTAGTATTTATTGCAATATTACTGAGTCTCTCAAGCTGTACTAAATTCTTATCTGTGTTAGTGGATTGTCTGTCCTGTGGCAAGGTGCCGGCAGTTTTCCCAGTTGGGTTTCTGTGTCAACAATTTTGGTGTTTTTAATTTCCGCATACATAACCAAGCTAGACATATCTAGGTCGCATTACACTTTGCACCAGATTAATTGTTAAGTAGCTAGGCATGATACATCCTGATTAAAGTCAAGATAACCATCGTATTCACAATTGGTACAGAGCAGATTCACTTAAGTTATTAGTGAGATCATGTTCATCTAAGACATGGATACATCTTCTGTTAAACCATCTATTCTAGACGGGTCTAATTATGCTTATTGGAAAGTTTGCATGCAAATTTATATTCAGTCTATTGATAATACGGCTTGGACTTCTATTCATACTGGTTACACAGCACCCACTGTCAAAGCTGTAGATCATACTGTTTCTGTTAAGCCTGAAACTCAATATACAGCTGAAGAAAATCCTATATGTGGATGGAATTCTAAAGTTTTAAATGCTTTTTTTTCCTTTACAGATCAAAGTCAGTTTAAGCTCGTTACTAATTGCAGGACTGCTAAGGAAGCTTGGGATCCCTTCAAGTTGCCAATGAAAGAACAACTACAGTCAAGTCCTCAAGGCTCTGGATGCTCACTCTTTAGTTTGAGCAAATCACTATGAAGGACAATGAGGAATTCAATGAATACTATACACAGTTGCGTGAGATTACCAATCAAGCACAGGCCTTATGTAAGATATATTCCGACCAGAAGATTGTCAAGAAGATTCTAATATCACTGCCAATGAAGGTTACTGCCATTGAGGAAAGTAAAAATCTGGAAGAGATGAGGATTGATGAGCTTGTGGGATCCTTGTTAACATACGAGCTAAGCATGTCTAAAAGAAAAAAAAAAGAGAAGAAACCCAGAATTGCATTCAAAAGTAAGGTGGAAGATTCTGAGTCAGAGAAAGACACTGATAATGAAGATAACATGGCACTCCTTACTAAGCAATTCGAAAGGTTCTTGAAAAACAAGCAGCAAAGAAATGGGAAATTCAAAAATTAGTACATACCTCAGAAATCATATCAAAAGCAAAATCAGAATCAAGATGGTGAGCAACAACCATATCAACAGAGGAAATCTAGCTACAGAAAACCCAGGAGCAACTTCATGCCTAAGGCACAAACTGCAAGCAGAATTAGATGCAATGAAGGTGAAGGCTACAGTTATATTGCTGCAGAATATGGAAATACTCAGAAGAAGAAAGGCAACAAGGCCATGAAAGTTTCCTAGAGTGAATACGAGTAGGACATGTCTGATTCAGGATCAGAAACATCATCAGAAGAACATATTCCTATCCTGACAGCACATATCTAGCCTCAGTCTGGCTTAACGAATTGCCTCACTGCTAACACTGCAGAATCATCTTCTATTGAGGATAAATCTTGTCCAAATTGTGCAGTACTACAAAGTCAACTTATTGTAGAATAAGATAAATCTGACATACTACAAGTCATGATAAAGTTTTTCAATGATGAAAAGAAGGATCTGTACAAATCCATTGATCGAAGAGATAAGCAGATCAATCAACTGAAAACTGATCTGGCGCATACCAATAAAAGGATCAAACAGTTGACAATTGGAGCTGCAAGATTGAATGAAGTCCTGAAGTATGGAAGACCTTCAGGGGATACATCTGGACTAGGGTACGAAGGAAAAGGAAAAGCTGTCCAACAGACAGTTTACGTAAAAGAATCAGGGGAAAACTTCAAAAAAGAACATGCAGGACAAAAACATAATTCTGGACCTAAGCAGGATACGTATGTATCCTCTTCAAGCAAAACTATTTAGAAAAACAGTCCACCAAAGCAGAAACAGCAAAATGCCAAAAAACAACATGTTACTGTCAGACCAGTTTAGAACTCTAACATGTACGGTAAGGTCAGAGAGGTAAATTGTAACTTTTGCGGTGAATTTGGTCATGATGTTTTTACTTGTCAAAAATATATTAACTCAATCAACACACACAAAGTCAAAAAACTTGAAGCAAAAGGTAAGGTGAACAAGTTTGGATGAAAAAGAGTGAGTATGAGAGTTATGTTGTTAAACTATCTTTAAGTGCTCTAATTCCTAACACTTGGTATTTTGATAGTGGATGTTCTATACACATGACAGGTGACTTGAATCTATTAACCAACTTTCAAAGAGGTGTAACAGGTTTAGTTACATTTGGAAATGGACAACAAAGTCACATTGAAGAATCTGGATATATCTGCATTGAAGGCTTGCCCACTCTAAAAGATGTTCCATATGTATCTAGACCAAAAGCAAATCTTTTGAGTGTTGGTTAATTATATGATGATAATCTTAGAGTGCTATTTTCTAATACTGAATACAAATTTTTTAATCTTGATCCAAATTCAAACTTACTTGGACAAACTTTACTAAAAAATGTTAGGTCTAGTGATAAATGTTATGTATTGAATCCAAAACTTACTTATGAAATTGCTAGCACTAACCCTGTAGAACTTTGGTACAAGAGATTAGGTCATATGAATTATCAAAAGCTACTCAGATTGACCAAAAGTGGAGTTGTTAGAGGTATTTCAGACTTGAAAACAATTCCTGAGAGTATATGTGAACCATTCCAGAAAGGTAAGCAAACCAGGAATTCACATAAAGTAGGTCAGTACCTATCTACCTCCAATGTACTTGAACTCATACATATAGATCTGATCCAAACTGAAAGTATTGATGGTAAGAGGTACATACATATCTGTGTTGATGATTTCTCTAGATATACTTAGGTTGATTTCATTAGAGAAAAGTCTGATACATTCGACAAATTGTGTTTTGTTCCAGAAGCTTTCAAGTGAAAAATCTGATTAGGTGTTACATTAAAAAAATCAGAAGTGATCATAGCAAAGAGTTTGATAATTCTTATTTTTCTGATTTCTGTGAGAAATATAGTGTCATGCATGAATTCTCTGCACCTAGAACCCCTGAACAAAATTGTGTAGTTGAGAGGAAAAATAGAAACTTGTAGGAAATGTCTAGAGTTATGCTTAATAGTAAGAATTACCTACTAAGTTATGGGCTGAAGCAATCAACATTGCATGTTACATTATTAAGAGTGTGACACTTAGACCTGGAACTAATCAGACTCTATCTGAAATTTGGAGAGGCAGAAAACCTAGGCTGAGCTATCTTCATGTTTTTGGTAGTAAATGCTATATCTTGAATGATAAAGATCACCAGGGTAAAATTGATGCCAAATCTGATGAAGGAGTCTTTTTTGGATATTCTGAGAATTCTAGAGCTTATAGAATTTATAATATGAGAAAGTAGAATATTGTTAAGTCTGTAAATATTAAAGTTGATGATACTGCTGACTACTCTGTTTATTCACAAGAGCCTGAAATTGAAAATCTGAAAGTCATCACAGTACAAAATTAGACTGACAAAGCTAAGTTAGAACACATTTTGCCTCAGAAAACCACATTAGGATAGGTAAATCCTGAGCGAGACATCTCGCCGAGGTTAAAATGAATAAACTGTAGAAACTAAATCTGAGTTAGAGCCTGAATCAAAACGTAGACTGCTATCTACCAGAATCCAGAAGGCACATCCAATTAACAACATCCTATCCAGAAAAGAATGGATGATTGATAGAAGTAAATTTCAACAAGAATTTGGTCACATATGCTACATTTCAACAGTTGAATCTAAAAATGTGAAGGAAGCGTTACAAGATGACAACTGGGTTTAAACAATGCAAGGGAAATTAAATCAATTTGAAAGGAATCAAGTTTGGAAACTAATGCCAAGACCCTCTGATGGCAACGTTATTGGAACAAAGTGGGTCTTCAAAAATAAGTATGATGAACAAAGTAAGATCATCAAAACCAAAGCAAGGCTTATGGCTCAAGGCTATACCCAGGTGTAAGGGATAGACTTTGATTAGACATTTGCATCAGTAGCCAGACTTGAGTCAATCAGATTACTACTTATAGTAGCATGTCATGTGGATTTCAAGATATACTAGATGGATGTGAAGAGTGTATTTCTTAATGATATTCTGAATGAGGAAGCATATGTTGAGCAACCACCAGGATTCACTAATCTACAGTATCCTAAACATGTGTAAAGGTTGAGGAAAGCTCCATATGGCTTAAAACAAGCTCCCAGAGTTTGGTATGAAAGACTCACCATCTTTCTCATTGAACAAGGCTACAATAGAGGAGGTACTGACAAGACCTTATTCATCAAGCCGCTGAAGAAAGGGATTATTGTTGCTCAGATTTATATGAATTATATTGTATTTGGATCAACTTTAGAAGCCAAGATAAAGGAATTTGTCAAGACAATGTAAACAGAATTTGAGATGAGTATGGTTGGTGAACTTATATTCTTTCTGGGGTTACAGGTAAAGTAGGACATATCTGACATCTTTATCTCTCAAACAAAGTATGCTAGAAATCTAGTAAAGAAGTTTAGCTTGGAAGATTCTAAATCAATGAGAACACCAATGGCTACTAATCTGAAATCGTCAAAGGATAATCAAGCTAAGGCAATTGATCCTACTCTTTATCGTAGTATGATTGGGAGTTTACTCTATCTGACTGTAAGCAAGCAAGACATATCCTTCAGCGTAGGTATGTGTGTAAGATATCAGTCAAAGCCGAGAGATACACATCTGGCTGCGGTCAGTAGGATTATCAGATATGTCAGTGGAACAACAGAATACATCATATGGTTTTCTAAGGATACCAATGCTAATCTTGCTGGATACTCAGATGCAGATTGGGCTAGGAATAATTATGATAGAAAGAGTACTTTAGGAGGATGTTTCTACATGGGGAACAACTTAGCTGCCTGGATGAGAAAAAAACAAAATTCCATTTCACCGTCCACAGTAGAAGCAGAATACATAGCTGCAGGAAGTTGTTGTACACAGCTTCTTTGGATGAAACAGATGTTAAAGGACAATGGAATTTCACAAGATCAAGCCAAAGTTTTCTGTGATAACACAAGCGCTATAAATATTTCCAAAAATCCAGTTCAACACTCTAAGACTAATCATACTGACATTAGACATCATTTTAGAGAGTTGGTTGTACAGAAAGTGATTGCCTTGGAGCATATTCAGACAGAATATCAGCTTACAGATCTGTTTAATAAAGCATTGGATGCATCTAAATTTGAAGCCTAAGAAAACATATTGTCATTTGCATACATCATAAAAAAATAAAAAATAAAAAATGATGAAAAATGAGAAAATCTCAGAAAACAGGAAGTTTTTATTATTTGCATTTTTCATATACTTGTGTGATTTGTAAGTCATTCATGATCATATTAATCAAATCACTTTATATTGATGCAGGATATCACTAAGATACCCAGAGGAGGACACATCCTGAAGAGATCAGTCAAAACTTGTTTTCCTAATTTCATAAAGATAAACTGCATAAAAATGATGGAATACGCTCTGTCTGCTTTACACTATAAGAGGTATTTTGATTGAGAGTCGTAATTTTGATGTAGACCTATGATTAGTATCTACACTCTTCGGTACGACATACGACTAATAACGTCTAAGGGGTAGAGTTTGTAAGGAAAAAGCTACCAGTCAACCAACTTTGAGTGTGTGCAGCTACCTTTAACTTCAGAAGACAATGCTCAAAATTATAGAAAAAGTCGAGCAAACTGAGGACTTAAAAGTTGTATTTTTTTCAAAAAGAGTTGTTCAGATGATGATCGGTCTTCTTGTGCATTATTCATAAGTCTCAATAAGTCAGGTCCTCACAAGGTGCAAAGTGAAGCCAGGATTGACCATGAAAAGATAAATTCAAAATAAATTCCATTCAGAAAATACATTCCTTCCATTGAGAACAGTTCTTTTGATTGAATATTTCATGGTGTGAACTTTAAAAGCTATTTTGGAAAGTATTCAGTACTGTTAATTTAATTAATATTGGTTCATTAAATTTGCATATGTTTGCCTGTATGAATCTAGCCCAAATGCATCTTATACTTCAGTTGATAGGTCAAGCAGCAAACATCTGGCTAAGCCTCCATTTGTGGCAATTACAATTAAACCGCTCGTACAAATATTTAATGGGTATATTTTGAAAACCAATGTCAAAGACTTTTTATTTTCCCTCTTATTTTCATAACCTTCCCTCTTTTTCTTAACTCTAACTTAAACTTCCATTCTCAAAATCTAATTGCTCTCTAATTCTCCAAATCTTTCCAAGTTTTTGTGTTTTCTTTTCAAAAATCTTTATCATAGAAACTATGGCCGGAAAGGGATCTATTGCCAGAACAGGTGCAAGAGGCAGGAAGAGACGTGGACATGGTGGACATGGCAGTTGAACTACAAAGAGCACAAAGGCAGACAAAGGTTCGTCAGAGGTTACAGCACCGATGGCAGAACTAGTACAAGCTTATCCTCTTGTGCAACCACAAGAAGAAATCCCACATGTTGAATCCGTTGATCTGACGCCAGTAAAAACTCTGGAGAAGCAAGCCGTGGAAGTTCCATACTAAATCGATCCTCTTTGGGCAATGATCTTGTTCGAAAGGGAAGTTCAAAATCCACCCACCGAAGGAGAACCGCAACAGCAACTGGCGAATCAAATTCCATCGGTACAACCAGAAGTTGAAAAGCAAGTACCACAACCAGAATGCGCACAACAGGATATTCCACAAATTCCTGTTCCCAATGTGCAACAACAAGAGATTCTGCAAGACACCCCAAATCTTCAAAAGCTTTTACAATCGATCACTAGGGATCATCCAAACCCTACCGATTCAGGGAAAATCAACTGCAAGATAATGCAGATCAGGAACAACAGCCTATTGTTGAGGAAGAACAAAAATAATCTCCATCAAAGGAGACGACAGCTGAGGATAAATCCTCTTCGCATTCTGCAGAGGGGGAATCTGAAAGAGAATAGTCTGACAAGTCAGAGTCAGAAGGACCGGAGGAGGATATATCCATTCCTGATAGAGAACAAAAATCCAAAAAGTTGAACGACAAGTCTAAAAGTGAATATGAGGATGAGGATGAAGAAGAAAACTCTGAGGAATTTTCTACTGAAGATGAAGCTGAGAAATTTTCAGAGAAAGAAAAATAAAAAAGAGAAGACATCAAAAAGGGGGAAACAAAAAGTTGAGGCAACAGTCAGAAAAATTCCAACCAGACAGAGACCAGCCGGAGTAAAGATTGAGAGTTCAAAAAAGAGGACTCATTCTGAATCAGAATCAAATGAAGGAACATAATTACCTAACTATGATGTATCTAGGGAAGACTCTTTACCAAAAGGTTCAGACGAGGTCAGAACGCATCCTGATGACCCAAAGGACTTCAAGTGTACTGAAATTCGAACAGCAAGAGGTTCTTTCTTTCCTTTGAACTATCGCTTTCAGGATTCCAGAACTGCTAAACTTTTTAAGAAGTATGTGATTTTCAGAAAATTTCTATATGAAAGACAGATTATGTTTTCTGATTTTGAGGAGTTTGGTCTAAGAGAATTGGTGAAATTTTTCAAGATTGAAAAACTATTTGACTGTAGAGGTAAGGCAAATGAGACAGTGGTAAAGGAATTCTTGGCTAGTAACCCTAAAAATCTTTGTGATTCAAAGTGCTCATTCACATCTAAAATTTATGTGAGAGGAAGAATGGTAAGATTTACTCCAGATAGCATGCGAAGCTGGATATGGGCTAGGCAATTCAGAATTTCTGAACACACAAAGCAGAACATGTCCAATAATGAGATAGCCCAGAAAGTAATTGGAACCAATTGCCCAGCTAGGAGATCAGACTTCAGGGTAGCACAAATGTCTTTGAGATATAAACTGCTACACAAATTTGTGATTACTAATCTAGATTCACTCACAGATAAGACCAAAATGAACAGAATGAGAGTACTTTTTCTATTTCAACTGGGGACTAAAAAGGCTATTAACTGGGGGCAGCATGTATATAATATGATTAAGAGTTGTATCTCTAGCAGTGGACCTAAGCATTTCAAGACATACAAACTTCCCTTCCCATAGATTTGGTCTGAATATCTGAAGGATCAGGGAGTTGAGGAAATGTCAGGGGACATTTTGTCACAACCTATTGTTGTGCTTAGAAGGGATCATTGTGCTAAAATGTTCAAACCTGCAGCACAATCCGTTGCTTCTGCAACATCTGTAGAACAAAACACAAGAGAACTGGAGTAGCATATATCCAGACTGGAAGATGAATTATCAGGATTCAAGAATCAGTTTACTACCTTCCAGCAATCTCATAATGATTTTTTAACTGTTTTAAAACCTTTGTGAAGTTTGATGGTTCATTATTTGCTGCCAAATGGACAAACTTTTGCCTATAAAGATGAAGACATTATAGTCTTTTTGAGGGCATATCTGATAGCAATAGACCATCAAGTAGCAGCAGCAAGTCAGTGGTAGGATATAGCAATAGCAGCAGTAGCCAAGCCAGAGACATCCCAGACTGCCACTCTAAAGAAAAAGAAGAAGAGACCAGCTGAGAAGAATGATGACCATGAGCAGAAGAAGAAAAGGAAAGCCAAGAAGTCTAAGAAAGATGATTGAACGCCTACCAGCAATGCAAAAATTGAAGGAGGAAGGAAGAAATCTTATCAAAAATATTTCTATATTTTTGAAACAATCATTTAAATTTCTGTCTTTATGTTTTCAGTTTTTTTATTTTTTCATGTTTTGGATTACAAATTCCCTACGCTTGCTACTACCTTTTGATGTAAGAAATAGTGTTTTGAGCTTTGACATATGTTTTATACCTTTAGCTCTGATTTTACTGACATTTTCTGTAGGATACATTTGTCTTTTCTTCATTGTCAAAAAGGAGGAGAAAAATAGTAGCATGACAGGATATATCTAGCATGATTTTTTTTTATACATGTTTTTACATGTCCTTTGTTTTTGCTCTGATATATCTTGGGAGGAGTTTTTCACACTAAGGAGGAATTTTGATTGTTTACATATTTTGATACCCTTAGGATATTTTTTACACATGGAGCTTTTACATGTTTTGAAAAATTAGAAAAGCCAAATGGAGAAATTGTTGGTACAAAATTCATTTGATTTTTGGCATTTCTAATTTTTGCTAAGTGTCAAAATATTTGTGACTTATTATGCATAACTTGCGTGATGTTTTATATTATTTTATCATGCATATTCTAAGTAAAATCGTGTCTTGGCCGAAAAGAAAGGTTGGGGTGTGTGTACTTTTCTGGCACAAGAATTCTAGTTACATGCTATGTTTCAAAGTTTCTTAATCATAGTTGAATTCAAGTTTCCTTATTTGATTTGGTTAAAACTCATGCATGTCAAGTTCCAATAGAATTAGGTAAGTTTCGTATTTAGGAAATATAAGAATTCTAACTTGCCTTATTCTTGTTGTACTTGGATTTAGTAGCTTTAATTCTTGTATTGCACAAGAATTCAAAGACATATCCTATATATTCTTCTTATAGGTTGAGATGAAAGTGGACTGAGACGAGCATAATTATTCTTGCAATATTTTGAGAGCTCAACCGCAAAGGAGAACAAACACATTGCCATAAAACTTCATGTCTTAACCTTGTTTGTTTGGCAATACCCTACATAGTACATTGATTGAAAATCATATATGTGCAAGAGACAATTAACACAAGATTGAAGAGTGTTAGGAGTTCTTATTTCCCACGATGAGTCTAGGTAAATTCTAGGAGGCTTGATGTACTTTCCCATGTGAGCGCGATAGTGAGAGGACACGAGCAATGCACATTGTCACATGTCAAAAGGCGTAAAGAAGGGAGTTTCTTTTATAAGTTTTTCCTTGTGAATGTTTAGTGTTTATTACGATACCACTAAGTCTCTCAAGCTGTACTAAACTCTTATCTGTGTCAGTGGATTGTTTGTCCCGTGGCAAGGTGCCCTCAGTTTTCCCAGTTAGGTTTCTGCGTCAACAATTCTTGTGTTTTTAATTTCCGCATACATACCCGAGCTAAACATATCTAGGTCACGTCACACTTTACACTAGATTAATTGTTAAGTATCTAGGCAGGATACATCCTGATTAAAGTCTAGATAACCACTGTATTAACAAAAAATATGTGGGCATTTTAATACAATATAAACGGTATAAATTTGGGCGTTCTGCGCTAAACTCATGTTACAGTGACCGGTACTTTCATTGCTGCGTCAAGTTCGTTACAATTTAGAGTGGATTATGAATTTATGATAACAAAGAGTAAGAGAATGTACATAATAACTGGCGTTCTACATCTAACAGAAATTATTCATACATTGTACAGAGACACTTGTATATACTAGATGAATAGCTGATGCCTTGTTTGTAGGTAACAATTTTAAAGAATGATGTGTTAGTAACAATAATAACAAGATGTTATATTAGTAACAATATGTATTTGGGCATAACTTGTTTTATGTAATTAGTGATAAGATTAGTGGCAATTAGTAGTAACAATATGTAACCATTAGTAAATACTAGTAATTAATAACCCTATGTAGTAACAAGATTAGTAGTAATTAGTAGCAGTATTTAATAGTGAAAAAATATTCTATAGTAACAAAATATGTAACAATTAGGAACAAGGGCGAGGGGTTTCACCGTACTTAGGCAGGCAAGATGACTCTTGGGCTATTGCTGGCGCACTAGCCTGGGAGTGCACCCACACCGCCTAAACTGCTGCAACTCTTGGGCCTATGCGGGCACACTGCTACACCACTTAACCTGTTGCAAATTTTTGCCAGGCACTCGTCTATGTTTTTTTATTTTTTTATTTTTTATATTTTTTAGTTCATCTTCCTGGCCCTCTATATAGCGAAGCACATGCCTATAACTTCTGATAAGGTACTGAAAACTACATCAATTTAATGATAAAACATTACTTCTAATTATAGCTGAAATGCCAAATGCATGCCAAGGCAAGGCGAATGACCATACAGTGCGGCCTTCTCAGGTTGATGCCAAGTCCAAAGTCCTAACATACTAATAATACACATAAACTTGGGCAGTTAATGTTACACAAATAGAAGACAACATGAACCCACAATTGAAACAAGTACAAAGCTTCATTTAATACATGTCGTATAAGTGGCCGGAAGGGAAGAAATTTGGCCATGATCAGGGGAAGAAATTGTAGGGGTGTTAAGGCGTGGTAGGCTCAGAAGGCCCACCACGTTGGTGTTGTAGAGGTTGTCAACAATCTCCCTATTGACCTCATCTCACAGTAGTTCCAGACCAAGCATGTAGACAACCTTGTGATTGCTCATATATCTTGTTCAGCCGAGTCATGCATTTAGTAACTGTCACAGGCTAGCCGTAGTCTTGGATGCAAATGCCTTGCATGCCTTGTATCTACGCTATCCTCCACCATTACCGGTGCCTTGCCCTTTTTTCTCTGCCTTCGGTGACGGGTTAGTTCTAATTAGATAGAGGAAGATCATTTCTTCTTGCTCCTGGAGGTGCCTCTATTGCCAATGGTTGCATTCTCTATTGTGCTTGTCACTGGGCCGTCAATAGAGCCAGTGCGCTAATTGTTATTAGGAACAGGGTCCTTATAACCATTAATATTATGGCCTGAAGGGTCATTGTTCAGAACAATGCTTGAGAAGTCACAGGGCCAACGGGCATGGCTTCCAATTGTAACGCTTCACCTAAACAAGTCATGACCATAGCGAGCTAAGAGCACCAAGGTCACGCTCGGCCCCCTGAAGGTCTTCTATGTAGCCTTCCTTCGCAGGTGAGAATTTTAAGTAGGTGAAAGTTAAAACCACGGTGCTATTTTTCCAACCTACAAACAACTTCACTAATTCCAAACACATAAACAGATAAATTACTTGGACGGTTGAAAAACTCACCAGATTGCTTATTTAGCCACATAAAAATGAATTATCAGTGTGTGAAAGATTCTGGCAATCATAAAAAAAAAATAGCTGTCTATAGAAGTACGTCATATCGGAGTGACAAAAATATGTTTATATAGTTATATAGTTCTCATTCAATGTTTACTTCAACCAAGAGTATCAACAGTTTGTTATTAGTTATATAGTTTGCCAGCAAACTATAGTCGGTTTGTTATTAGTTATATAGTTCTTATTCAATGCTTACTTCAAGCTTGAATTTACCCAACTTAACATGACAAGTAGCAAAGGAAGTCTGAGATAGCTAATCATACACAAGTCCTAAGCACGGTTATATCCAACTTAACATGACAAGTAGTAGAATAACCAGTGAGTCGCAACTACTACTATTTCCTCATCTGTGTCAAACATACATGATATATAACCAAAGCGGAGGTTGCTCCACAAGAGTTCATATGAGTTATAGACCGAGACCAACAAATTGGTAATGAGACAGATTGTGTTAGAATCAGTATGACTACCACGAATCACAAAAATAGGCATCTGCATTTTCCCACAGTGAAACCCAAATGTTACTTTGTATTCTCTTCTTTTCAAAGTTATCTTTCAAGCATTAAGGCAATGAAACCTGAATGTTTTTCCTAAAGTTCGACTTTGAAGAAACAAGCTGTCTATAACAGAATGTGAGCCTCAAACATATTGTTGACAGATGCCAAAATCGCATGAAGTTCAGAGTCAACATAGATGTTCTCATATAATCACTATAAAAACACATATGATTGAAGACTATAGAGGGATAAAACAATTATACCGCAATAGCTCGCTCCAACCAGTCGTGGGACGCTTCAACCTATTAGATGTTTATATATCAATATGGTGTTGAAGTATCCTATCCCACATTGGAATGGAAAAGAAGTTGTACTACTTTATTAATGTAGTTTGTAAAGACTTAATAAAAAGAAATTAAAGATAGATTATATTAGAATCTATTATTATATATATTACCTTGGGCCTTGGGGTCTTTCGGTCTTGTTGACCAATAATGTATTTCTTTTTATTTTATTTTTATATATCTCGAATTTTTGGAAATTTCGTTTTTCAGTTAATTCGGTTGATATCAAGAGTTGTCAACAAAACTCTATCCGGTCTGAAGGGTTGCGTTTGATCAACAAAACTCTATCTGACATTCTGAAGTCTATAAAAGGGAACCAATTCGACAGATTTATTCATTCCCTTTTTGAATAATTTCTTCCATGTTCTGTCCATTCCACTTGAGAGAAAATAAAACACTTAATATTCTCCAGGTCCTGATTTGGAAGTGCTCGATTTCTAGGTAACAGATTGTTGAATCCTGGTAGCAAAACGCTCGTTGAACTACAAGCACAAGGAATAGGGGCAAAATTTTGCTATAAGACATAGTTTATCTAGCCTCAATCTATATTCAAGTCAGTGATTCTGTTCTATTTTATTTTTTGTTCGTATCTTTAATTATTTCTGTTGTAAGTAATCTTTACATTCACTTTTGTTTCTAACACAACCTACCATGTACGTTCGTCGAAACTGATGCTTGTCTTCTTGTTCCTAAGCTCCAGATAAATCCCATAACTAATCCGCATCTATTGCCAGAAATTCTTAAGTTGCTTCTTCTCGTATGTCCTACCTGTCAGTTGGTTAAAGATGGCAACCACGTTCTGCCACCCAACCTTGTTCAAGCAACTTGAAGGCTTGTAGCCTTTGACGAGCTTCTCGTCACAAGCCTTGAAGAAGACCAGCTTTGGTTCCGGAGGAGGGCTTGCTTGCCAAAGCTGCCGGTGGGAGTGCCTTAACGGAGGAGTAGCCATCTGAAATAATGCCAAAAGTCATAGTCAATCCGTACAACAAAGGTAGGGATCTGGAGCCGGTTATCGACATCATGCCTCTTGTTAAATTTCTAGGGGCTCTGACGTCAGAAAACGCCACCCACCGCAGTTACGAACTTAACCAGAAATTACGGTTGAAGAGAGGAAGAATTGCTTGGAGATTTGAGAGTTTATTCCCAAGTGAGTGGTAAAGTTCTTCCGCTACTGATGCCTTACCTCTGGTCTTGGTTGCCTGCTGCGAATGCTAGAGTTTTGTTGTCAGAGTGAGAATCGAGTGAGTTGAGGAAGGTGACCTTTGTGCTATTTATGGGTTGTAATAAAGACAGTGGGGTGTTTTGGTAATTTTGGTGTTTTCTTTCCCCAAAACCGCTGACAGCATGGTGGGTCTGCCTGTCTTGTATTTCCCCAATGAGATTATAAGGTGGGTTTAATTTTTTGCCATAGATGGTTTCAAACAGACGCTTAATCTTCTCTATTTTCATAGGAATATGACTATCTTTACGGGGACATTAATAATCTATATATATATATATAATAAGAGAATGATAGTTTTTATCGTTCTTTTTTTAGCTCTTTAAGGTTTTTAACTCTATAAGATTTTTAGTAATATTATTTAATTATTTTTGTATTTTTATTTTTATCTCTTTTTTTTTATATTGTTATTGTTATACTAATTTTTTTAAATAATATTCACTTTTTCCTTTGTTAACCTATATTCGATCCTTAATTCACAGTAATTTCTTTAGCTAAGTATTTTGAATTAAGGATCTATCACTTTTCAAATCGAACACGAAATTAATTAAGAGTTCTATTTAAAAAAAACATATAGTAATTTTTATGATTCGAAAACTCAAGTATAGCACGTCTCTAAACTAATAAATTTATAAAAATCTGTAACATTAATTGTAAATTTTAATTTTTAATAATTTTTAAGAAATTTTTATATGGTTATTGTAGTGCAATAATCAATTGAATTTTTTAAAAATTATAGTACTCTAATTTTTCTATTCTATAATTAAATTGAAACTTTTTGATAATTTAAGCGTTATCGTATTTAGAGTTAGATTATTTATTTGAGAGATAGACTGAATATTGATATGGTTGCACTGTAATAGTTATTTAATAATTTTTATTAAACATTTTATTTTTATTGAATCATCTCAATTAATTTTTATTTATATATGTATAATTAACTGGTACAGTAATTCAAACAAGTACTACGACAGTTATGTTTCTCACATTCTAGAAAGAAGATCCTGGATTGAAACACACATGCCTCTTCCCTCCCTTGTACCCATTATATCAAAAAAAAAGAAGAATTAACGAGTACAAAAAGTGTTACTAACAAATAAATTCAGATATAATATAATGGTTATAAAAACTTATGTTTCATAATATTAATATGACTCAACTGGGTGTATTAATAATTTATATTAAATTTTTGTATAAAAATTCATTGACATTTATTATTAGAGTAATTATAGGGAGAAATATTTATTTGACATGAATAACTTATATTAGTTCCCCCGCGCCCTATACGCACTGTATGAAAAATAATTAACTGGTGTAAAAAGTGTCACCGACAAATAAATAAATCTAAATGTGATAGAATAGTTATAAAAACTTATATCTCATAATGCTAACATATGACTCAACTGGCTGCATTAATAATTTATTAAATTTTTATAAAAAAATTTATTGACATTTGTTATTAAAGTAATTCACAGTAGACATGTTTATCTGATATAAATAACTGATATTTGGTAAACATGAATTGACTGTTTATATGCAAGTGGTGAATTTGAAGGCCCAATGTCATCAAATACATAATTGACAGCTAAATATGTTATTTTTTCATGCTAAATAAGTATATCTCACTAAAATTACTATTATTCTTATTACCGTTAGATCTCATACAACACACAAGTAAAAATTCTAATAATAAAAATAACAATAATAACGCCAACAATTCTATCCCATTTACTTTTATAGGCAATGATGGAAAATAAAATCTACATTCAATTCAAATACCTTTATTTAATTAAAGGTGTCAAATCTAATGTCAGCCATATTTCAAATTTTATATTTTCAAGAGATAACATTAATTGTGAATCAACATATCTAAAAACAAATAGATGGGACAAATAAAGGAAATGTGGATGGGACGGGGACGGGGACGGGGACGGGGACGGCAAGCATCACCCTGACTATGGAGTGAAGCCGTATAAATATTTTCAAATGAAAGGAGCTGCTCTGATCTGACGAGTTGTATCAAACCAGAAGAACTGTCCTTTCAAATGGAAGGAGCTATGGCATGGGTAAAGACTGCACTGACAAAACGTGCCACACGCAATGAACTGTTAAATTTGTAAAGAAAAAAGTGATCAATCCTATTTCCCAAGTCCTAAGTTTTATCGAGGGGATGCAAAAGGCTCCAATCGGAGACGGAGCGAGAATGGCTGGCGCCGGTGAGGATCCCAACATCCACATCATAGTCGTTGGCCAGGTTCTACTCTTCTGATTTCCTTTCTGTGTTTGATCTTCAATTTCTAGGGTTTTCTGTTAAGTAGATTTCATTTCAATTTCTGTGTTTTGTGATTATTTTATGTAATTATTCATCCATTCATCTAGGGCTTTTGATCGTGTTGAATAACTGGCTTTGATTTTGTTTTTCTGCATTGAAGATTTGACTTCTTCGATTTACTCATCCATCATTTATATGTGCTCTGTCTCTGTTCAATAACTTTCTTGATTTGATTTCCGTTTCTGGGTTTAAGATTAGTCATGTGTAATTTATTGATCCATATATTTAGGGTGTGTGTTGATGTTGAATTACTGGCTTAATTTGATATCATTTTTCCTGGGTTCAAGATTAAAATGATGACTTCTATTTATTCATCCATCTTTCTCGAGTTCATCTTTGCTCTGTTTCTTTTGAATAATAACGGCCTTAATTTGATTTCGACTTTTGGGTTTATCTATGACTAAGATTATTCATCCATCCATATATCCATCCACCCACCCACCTCGCGTTTGCTTAGTGATTTCAATATGTTACATCTTTTTTATTCATTTGGGATTAACGTTTCATTTTGCTAATATTCATCCCTTTGGATTGATTGTGTTTAACTCTGTTAATGGGTTAAGGCATGAGAAACGTGTTTAGTTGTTGAACTACCTGTTGTATGCAAATGGCAAAATTGTGAAGATGTAGGAGAATCAGTGTACTACCGAATAACGTCGATTTAATCCAAGGGAAGGGAGGTCATAATTGGGGTTTTGTATAAAACGACTTCTTGATTTTTCAATTTTTTCATTGAGAAAGTTATAAGAATGAGAGGTGTCAAGTTTTTTATCATCCTGGCATTGTGGTATTTTTCCACGCAACCTTCCCTGCAACTCATAAGATCATTGAAATAGTTAACATTTTTTGGTCGACAGACAAAACTCATTCACTCGACTGATCTAGAGCTGAAGATTGACATGGGAATGTGTGATCGCCTACATCTATTCTTAGAATTGTTTAGATGTATCCCTATAGATATATATTGCTTCCCATATAGTGCTTAATGTGCACGAGGTTTCTGCCTACAAACAAGTGCTTAATGGGTTTGCTTCGTTTAGAATGGGAAAGACGTAATTTTCAAGATGAAGAGAACCACGCCATTGAGGAGGCTTATGGACGCCTTTTGTCAGCATCTATCAATCAATCGAAATTCTGTTTCATTCCTTTTCCAAGGACACTTCTTGAAAGCTGACCAGACTCCTAATGAGGTCGTCTCAACTAATCTCATTTTCTTTTCTTCTCTGCAGGTCTGGAAATGAAAAAAGGGTTTTGATTCATTGTTTCCATTTTGTTATTTTTCTTTCACAGGTAGAATTGGAGGATCATGATGAAATTCATGCCGTACATCCTGATGAGGCTGCTGCGGCAGCTTAATTTGTCTGGGATTGAATTCTAAGCATTTTTGGAGTTGTCTACAACTCTATATTAACCACACGATGTTTGCCTAGTGGAATTGGGTTGCTATACAAAATCATTCTAGTGAACTTGTGTTACTGTTGGGGTTCTTATGTCAAAAATTTGCTTTTTTAATCAAGAGTAGTAGGTTGTATTACGATGGCTTGCTATGTCATATATAGTTTTCTCTTTTCATCTTTGCCGTTGCTTTCGCTTTCATATGTTCTAATTGACTAATTCACAGTGAGAATGCCTTCCCCCCCCCCCCCCAACGCAGTTTCTTTACAGAAACAATGGTGGTTCCTTTGCCAAAAATGCAAGAAATTTTTTGCCTTCCCCACCCCCTCCCCCCCCACCCCCCAAAAAAATAAAAATAAAAAATCTAAGCAGCCTGAGTTATATCCCGACTTATGGATGCCACCGAGAAGAAATGCATTACTTGATTAAGATGCTACTGTCTGAAAAGGAGACAGTCCCCGGTTACTTGGGTTAAAATCCAATAGGGAACTCAAAGACCTGATCGGCATTTTCATGAAACGAGCTACCCAACCTTGGATCAGGAACCATGACTACCGACATGGCAGCATTTTTGGTTGCTACGACACCACAAGGCGCATCTTCAAAAACAAGCATCGACCATCTATCAACTGGTTTGTTGCCCTCAAATCTTTTGGCTGATGCAAGGAAAACATGCGGCGAAGACTTTCCATTTTTGACTTCAGGATCGTCGCTAGTAACAATATGAAGCATCAACGAAAAAAGCTGGCCATGTCTTTGTGTCTTCAATTCAAAATACATTCTATCAAAACCAGTTGCAACACAAATTGGTATTCCATTTTCATGAAGGTGACCAGGGGCATAGCCAACACGCCAAAGTACCTTTAGTCAGACTGAAATATCAAAAATTCTTTATATAAATACTAATTTTTCAAAATAGTAATACATTACCAAAAAGAAAAAAAATGTTCAACTAATCAAAAGTCAATATTAGGCTAAAAAGTCAGTTGAGCTAGGTGTTTTTTTTTTTTATTTATAAATTTTAGCAAATTGTATAGGAGAATCTATATCTATTTATCAACAAGTTCCCTTTTGACAAATATTGTTAAACTTTTTGCAAGAATCTCATCATCCAACATGCTAGGAGGCTATTGTGCGGCCATAATATAATATATAAAATCAAGATATTCAATAGAATAAATTAGAAGATTTTCTATTTAAAGCTAAACGCCTTAAATCCTCGATATTCAGAATAAAGAACCACTACAAAAATCAACTAGTGAGCAACTAGGAATCAAAGTAGTAAAACCCACAAAATTCAATAAAATCAATTAGAAAATTATCCTTTCAAATCTAATTAAACCATTTAAATCTTTCAGTAATCGAACAATAAAGAACTACAAAGACTAACTAGTGAGCCATCAACAATCAAAGCACTAAGTACCACAAAGTTCAAGCACTCATCAATATCATTCACAGTTAATTAAAGTAGAGAAAATAGGAGAAGTGGCTAGTAAAAAATCTCACGATAAAATTGGCTATGGGTACACTAGCATTTACCACTAGCCATGTACACTGGCAAGGCTTTGTTTGTTAACTATGCCTTTTGGCTGGATTTTAAGCCCTGAATCCTGATTCACCTTTTGTCAACGAACCCTTGAGTTCTTGGCATCGTATTCTGACAACGATTGTATTTGCACTTACATTGCTATTTGTATTATTAACAAATTTATTCGGCTCAACGCTTATTACTTAACCAAATTAATTCAATAATAAATTAAGCAAATTTATTGTTCTGAGTGTTTTCAACCATCAACAATAAGGAAAAAATTCAGGTACTCAAAAAAAATACTAGGTACTTCTGGCCAACTTTACATGTAGGATTGAAAGCCCTATATATATATAAGAATTACATCTCAAAGAAATCGCTGAGGGGGTTAGCCTCTATTTCAAGGCAACTTTATTACACAAGCCACATTTAACCCATCACAAATATCTTCCACAATGATTGGTCTCCTAATCTCTATCTTTCAGTAACTAAATTATAAATAGTTAGGAAAGGACATTTGAATTGGATTTGCTGCCCGTGATCCTCCGAACCAAGTTGAAGGAGAAAAGGACGAACTATATTTGTAATATTTAATTGTCAATGATATATAACAAGATTTTGTGACCGGAACCATTATTACAAGAAAACAAGATACTAGTTATATATATAGATGAAGTAGAAGAGACGTTCTCTCTCTTATATTTGAGGCCACTATTTAAGGTATTCAAAAAACTCGTTGATTTACAGTGAATATGGGGAATTTAAGAATCAATTATTCGTTGATTCATGCACTGAATAATCGATCTTTTTCCCCGGGAAAAGGCCATTGAGCTTTAGTAGGGTTTTTAGTCTCTGTTTGGACTCAATTCGGTTTTATTTTATTTTATTTTTCTGTTGGTTAATAGAGAAATAGTAATTATATTACTACTACATACAATTTTTAGTTAAATCTCAGGTGAATGATACATCATGGACGTCAGTCCAATTGTTTCCCAGGTCACAAAGCAAGTAATATAAAAAATTAATTGAATGGGAAATCTATATATCTATATATATATATATATATATATATATTAATCTACTTAAATCTCGGTACCTTTTGTACCGCAATTTTTTCTCCTTTTTATTTGGTAAATTTTGCGGTAAACTTGAACATGTGACCATTGAGTTTAACAACTATACCTTAACCATTTTGCCTCTTTCTTTTATTTGTTAATTTTTTCACTAATAAATTAAAATACTAAATCTGAAATGTCAATTCTAAAACAAACTCTAATATATCATAATTCGTTAATTTATCATCTCTACCGTGTATATTGTTGAGTTTAATGTTATTTGAATTTTTAATACATTTTATATTTTTTTTGAGTTTCATAGTTTTATTTTAAAATGGGGCTTGTAACATGTAATTTTTTTCCATTATTGTATATATGTATGAATGATTATATGTAAGAATGTATGTTTAAATGATTATGAACTTTATGATTACTAAGTCTATTGATCTTATTAATTCAATTAATATATACTTGCGTTTTTATATTTTCTACAGAGTATAAATATTACAGATTTATGTTTAACTATCTAATAATATATTTTAGTAAGTTTTTCTATCTGTGTAACGTACGGGTGGTTTAACTCGTATAGGGAATGAAATTCAATTGCAATCTATTACTTTCTTCTCGAGTATATTAGTTGCATATGTCAATCTATATATCCATATATATATATATATATATATATACTTAAAAGCAATATAGTTTCTTTTTTTATGCTTTCCCATCCAAAATCACTTTCTAAGTCCACAGTTGCATCTTGATCATTGGTTTACCTCTTAATCTTAACCTTTAATTAATTTTTTTATCTTTTTATTATTTTCAAGAATTATATATACATAATTTAATATATAAAGAAATAATCATAAATCATGAATTGAAAATTTTTAAGCTTCTATATACATATCCCTCTATCAAATTAGGTAACTTTCAACTGATATAGAATTTCAACACTAAATCAAACAATCGACCTTATTGAAATATATTTCTTATTTTCATCCAATTCTTTAATAATAATTGTAATGATAATTGCTAACTAATGACTTAATCACTAAAAAACCGCAAATTATGCAACTAATCTTACTTAGCCTTTTTCATCATTTTCAGTCAAAATTTCAGTTATTTTCTTAAGCCAAAAAATTCAACCAAATATTTAATTTGTTTCTTCAAGGTACTAAATTCTATATATATGCGTGTCTATATATATATATATATATATACACACACACACACACATTAAAGGAATTTAGTTTTCATTTCCCATTTTCCAGCCCAAAATCATTTTTAAATCCGGTTTTTGCATTATGGCCATTGGTTTAACACTTAATCCTGGCCGCTGATTGATTTTTATTTTTTTATTACTTTCTTTTATATTTTATTTTTTTAACTTAATATATTACCTTACATAGATAACATCACAAATAGATAATTTAAATAACTAAATCATGATCTTAACTTTTCTATATAAGTTCCCTTACATCAAAAGAAAATTTTACATATTCTATCTTAATAACCATAATGCATGCAATTATATAGATTACCATTTGAATTCGGTTTTTCACACCTAAAAAAAAAAATTCTATTTATTTATTTATACACATTAAAGGAATTTAGTTTGCATTTCCTATTTTTCCGCCCAAAATCCCTCTCCAAATCTGGTTTTTGCATCATGCCAATTGGTTGAACACTTAATCTTAATCTTTGATTAATTTTTTATCTTTTTATTATTTTCATTTTTTTATCTTTTTATCTTAATATATGACCTTACATAGATAACAACACAAATAGATAATTTAAATAACTAAATCAAGATCTTAACTTTTCTATATAAGTTCTCTTAAATCAAAGAAAACATTTACATATTCTATCTTAATAACCATAATGCATGCAATTATATAGATAATCACTTGAATTCGGTTTTTTACATCTAGAATAATAATAATAATAATAATAATAATTGAATTCGGTTTTTTACATCTAGAATAATAATAATAATAATAATAATAATTGAATTCGGTTTTTTTAAAACAGTTTTAAATCTGTGTGATTTTTAAATTTTATTTTATGTAATATAATTCATTGACATTTATGCAAAATTCACAATATAAATTTAGTTTTTTTAATCTTTTTAGTATTTTCATTTATTTTTTTATCTTTTTATCTTAATATATTACCTTATATAGATAACATCACAAATAGATAATTCAAATAACTAAATCAAGATCTTAACTTTTCTATATAAGTTCTCGTACATCAAAGGAAACTTTCACATATTTGTTTACTTGAGGGAGTAATCTAGACGTGCTCCATCATTTTTTTCTCTTTTTTTTTTTGGTGTAATGATCGGCAATTATGCTTAATTGGGTTTATGTTAGATTAATTATTGACTGCTTTCTAAATTCATCTTCCAAGAGTAGTAGTAAATCGTATTGGGGGCTTAGGTTTATGAGGTTGGAAAGGATCGTTGGCAACGATCATTTATGATATGCTTTCATTGTATAATGAGAAGGGGGGAAATGAAAGCAAAATTGAGAAGACCAAAAAAAATTATTTTTTGAATGGTGATGGGTTGAAGTTTATGATGTGCAATGACAACGGTGAGCCTAGCAAGTCTACGTTGAATGTTGTTAGAGGTATTCAACAATATATGGTCACGTGTCCTCTTTAACCTTTAGGTATGTAAATTTAATTATGTCTCAACTCTGTAATTCTGTTTTGTAATGTTTGACATAATTAACTCAATATCGCTTGCTTAATGTAGGTTATTGTGAGGGCTCTCCTGTGCTTTCAAAATATAACAGCTTCTGGAATAAATAATTGTTATCCACTATACAGTTCACTTTGAAACTTGCAATACTAAAGCCGGTGAATTCTAATAATAACTTTCCCAGATGACTATGTTGGACTATTCTTTAATATATTTGTATATATTTTTTGTTGAAACACATAGTGGTTGTCTAATAATTTTTACACAATCATGGATTATATTATACTATTTATATGCTGTATGTTTTATTTGGTCAAAGCATTCCATGCAACGTACGAGTGAAATTATTAGTTATATTACAAATCGATTAAGAACGAAAGCATATACAATTGAGAAATGATACACAATCTCACACACACACACATTTATGTTATTTTATTTTATTTATTAATTAATATCTATTTATGTTATTTTATTTTATTTAGTAATTAATTAATATCTATTTTTTTGATGAGAAATTAATATCTTATTTTTTTATTTTTATTTTTATTTTTTTGAAGAGAACAGAAATTAATATCTATTTTCAGCTCAAAAAATGTAGCATGATAATCAAATTTTATGGCTGTAATATAATTCTCTATCCAAAAATATGCCGGACTCTTAACTTAAAGCGCAAGAATTATGAACCTTTTCAAGAATGCACTAAAAACAGGGTTTAACAGAGTTTCTATTATGTTGTAGCGCCACACCTTAAACCCTTGGCTTTCACTCCCAAAATTCCAGAACCCTATTCTCTCATTCAAAACGCATTCCAAAAAGTATTAGAATTAGATGCTAATTTCATTATTATCCTACTAGTTCTTTCGTCTACATCAGAAAATGGCTCTTCAAGACTATCGGTGGTCGCGGCAGTGGTCGCGGCGGCAGCCTCGGCATCTTGTTCCACACTCCCTAACCGCGCTTACGCCGATCCTCCGTTCCGCTTTTCTCCGTTCTCATCGTCTTCACCGTCAGCTTCTGCACCCGCTCAGGCTCCGAGAGGAGATTCTTCTGTACCGGATTCCGGACCCGCAGTTGAAGATTCGATAGGGGGCTTTGACGCGGAAGCATATACGAGAGGGGCGAAGGCTATCGGATATATTAATAGTTCCCGTCACTCCAAAGAGGTAATCCGTAATTTTGATTTGTCTGTCTATTGTCAAACGTGATCAAAGAATGTAGGGTTAGAAATAAAGAAGTTCGTTCTGTTGGTAACTTTCGAAAGAAACGTCCTGGGAATTTATCCCGAAATAAGTTTCTTGTTTGTTATGAAAGGTCTTTGAGGTGATGAGAAAGCAGGAGGAGGCGCGGCTGGCCGAAGCGGCAGCGGAGAGGGCTCATTTTGATCTCATTCAAGCTCATGCTGATATTGTGAGTATTTATTTTACTTGTTTAGTACATTATTATGATTATGATTATATTCCTGTCTTTTGTCCCAACCAACTTTAATTGTATTTGAGCTTCATTCTTTCGGGCACACAAGAATCCATATTTGTGGTAAAAGGGTTTTGCAAGCAGCTAATGGTTTCTACGTTTGAAATTAGTGGAATAGCTGGAATTTTAATTAGATTTAAATTATTGAAATATGTTCTCATTGTCTAAATAGAAATGAATATCAGAAATTCAGTTATATATCTAAAACAGAGCATTGTGCATTTCTATAATATAATAATATTTTTCTGACCAATCAAAATATAGCTTTTTCCAGATTTATTTGGCACGAAGACAAAAGCATTCATAAAAATAATGCATTAGTGCTTTGTAGGTGGAACTGTCTCGTGTCTGCATTACGCTTTGATGGTAAATTGGCTAAAATTTTGCTGATCAAGAGAATAGATGCTTGAAGTTTGGCATCCTTGTTTTGAGTTCCATTATAACCAAAATTTATGTTCAATTTTCCAACTATGATGAGTCTTCTTGCAGGAGAAGCAGCGAAAATGGGCAGAAGATCAGAGGAACCTGTATCAACAGCAAGCTCAGGCCAAAGCGCAGAGGTTGAGATATGAAGACGAGTTAGCTCGAAAACGGATGCAGGTTTGAACTGTCACTATTCGTTTCATTTTGAACTAAAATCTTCAGAAGAGATGATGAGAATGAATGTTGAAAACGTGAGAATTTGCGAAGCTTGCCTTGAGTTTCACATGACTATCCATATTGCCATTACTTGTGCTGGGTGTTTATCAAGTATAAATAAATCATGAGTTCTTGTTAAATTTGCATTGTTTATAATTCTTGGGTTAGAAATATCTACGTAGTTTAGTTTATAAATTATCAAAAATTCAGACAGATCATGAGGCTCAGAGAATCCATAATGCGGAATTGGTGAAAATGCAAGAGGAGTCGTCCATCAAAACAGAGCAAGCAAGACGGGCAACTGAGGAGCAGATTGAACATCAGCGGCGTCAGACTGAGAAAGAGAGAGCGGAAATAGAACGGGAAACGATAAGAGTGAAGGCCATGGCGGAGGCCGAAGGCCGGGCCCATGAAGCAAAACTAACCGAGGACCATAACAAGAGGATGCTTTTAGAGCGAGTTAACGGTGAAAGAGAGAAGTGGCTTGCTGCAATCAATACAACTTTTGGTCACATTGAAGGTATGTAGCTTGCCAAGTGCTGTTCATTCTTCATGTTAAAGTGCAAAGTAGAAAGTGGTCATTGACATTGTCCTTGCAAATATTCTCAATGCATCCCTTGCAATAGTGTTATAGTTGCAGTTTGAGCCTAAAATTTTTTTGGTACAAATCTGTATTTCTCCTCTAGATAATTTTGCAGTGTTCACATTAAAATATCATCTACTTGATCAAAACTTCTTGTGTACTTATTCATTGTCGACACATGATAAATTTTTAATTAATCAGAGTAGCTGGCATAACTTTATATTGAGCTCTTTGTTCCAAGGATGCGCAATAGTATCAAAGGCTTGCTTATCATTTATCGAGGTGAACACAGTTTTGAATATGAAGGGGAAAAATATTGGAGGAAGGATTTGGTGATCCACACCCCAGAAGGAGATAAGCTTCAAATGGTTTTAGGCTTTGAATTTGCAGTAGTTGCTTGTTGTGCATTATGGAGTGTGATTAGATATTTTATACAGGGTGCATTAGTTAATTAAACTAATGTGGGGCCACAGGAGTTAGTGACATGTCTAAGTCTAACGGAAAGAAAATAAGTAGCCTTCCTCATATGCAGGTGCAAACAAAGGCGGACTACCAGGGAGTGGGAGAGAGAGAGGCTCTGCTTCAAAATATTTTCATGATAATTTGTGTTGGCCGATATGCATCTTAGATTTTTTGGAATCTTGTCTAACAGTCTAATTTTGACATTTTACCATCTAAAAGAAATATCAAAAGCTAAAGTGAACATTGACTAATGAGTTGCTAAGTGCGCACACGACATCGGCTTGACATGACGTGGTCAGGCCATCACATAAATTTTCAAGAAAACTAAGAAGCCAATATGTTTTGAAGCTTTGAATTATGTTCTTTGATAATTATTTTTTCTCCTAGAAGTTTTTAATATAGGGGCGGAGGTGTCTCTAAATTAGTGCTTAGAGTTTATGGTTTATATATATATTATATATATATGTATGTATGTACATACATATAAAGGGGGATGAGGGCACTTCATATGTTGGATACATGTCATAAAGTGTCTATAGGAGTTCAACATTATGAGCGAGAGCTCAGGGAAAGGCCGACGGTTGATGAATCGTTGTCGGAGCTGCAGTATACCCATGGTAACATGCAAACAAGATGTAGTCACTTTTAAGTTTGAAGTTCAGTTGGCTATAACCCAATCCTATATGAGTACTCCAATTTCAATAGCTGTTAGAACCTTAGGCATGGTAACATGTAGTGTCTTTACAAAGGATTCTGCAGTCTCCGCAGTCATGACTTTGTGGTTTTACGTACTGGTTTGTAATAATGTCAGAACCAAATCCTATATGTGTACTCCAATTTCCAAAAGCTGTCAGAACCTTAGGCATGATCCCATGTAATTGTCCCCTAACCAAGTAAGTGACTATGTTCGTGAAGTGGGACTCTTGCATAGATGCTTCAAGGCAGATCAACTGAACTTGCTAGCATTAAAGTAGGCAGTAAGGTATATGTTTGTGTACGGAAATCACTCTTAGAGCTTGTTTGAAACCCATTGTTTTTTTTTTAATTATAATTTCACCTACCACTGATTTGACTGTTGATTTGACAATTGCTCAACAATCACCACACATTTCAAGTTTCAATTAAATCTCCACCACTCATTTCAACTCATTATGATTTCCCATTATAATTTGACTTCTTAATGAGAATCAAATGAGCTCTTAAAAAATCAATATATATATATATATTTTTTTTTTCAACATTTACTTGCAAGCACGCATTTATATTTCCTTGTAATACTTCCTGACCCCACATTCTCTAAGAAATCACTTCACTTTTGACAAAATCAATTCTCTAAAAATCAAAACCATACACTGCCTTATTATTATTGTTGTTGTCGTCGTCGTCGTGGTTGTTGTTGTTGTTTCCCTGGTGGAATACTCATCTGCAGTTATATTATCTAACTTCTTGCTGCATTTAGCATTTTACTGACAATTTTAATATCTAGATTACATAGATCTAATTAGCTGGTGGTTGATTGTGATTTGCAGGGGGTTTTCGGGATCTGTTGACTGACAGAAGTAAGTTGGTAATGACTGTTGGCGGAGCTACTGCCTTAGCTGCTGGAGTTTATACTACCAGGTTTCTGCACTTTCTTCCTTTCCTATCATAATTCTAACTAATTCAGATAAACTTGTGGCAATATTACGTGGTATCTAACCTTTGATCATATGATGATGAAACAACAAGGTCAAAGTTTTCTTACATCTTGTCGGAATTGTATTCTTTGAATACTAAAGGATGAGTTGCCTGAATGGTGTGCACTATATATAATATGATGTTGCTGTCATGTTGAAAAGAAAAGGTTGAAGTTTTCTTTTCTTTTGTGGGACTTGTATAGGTTGAAATGACTAAAGGATTATTTGATGAACAGTTTGTGCTGCACATGAGTAACTTGGACAAATGATATTATACTTTTCACATGATAATAAAATGGTGCATAACTTCCAAAGGGTATTTTGCCATTGATATTTATGCGTTCGCGTAGAATTATTTGTGTGTTAAATGTTAATGTAGAATATATTGGAGCAACTGTACTACACTAAGTTTCATGAAGACATATACAGAACACACTAATGGAGTGAAACTGGGTTTTGCTAGTATTTTTTGTCCTACAGAAAAATTGTAAATTGGGCAAATAATTGGCAGAAGATCAGCCCCTTTGATTTGATTGATAAAGTATATCTTTGAGGGTAACATAATCATCTGAAATGTGCAACCTTTGATTTGATTGGTAAAATATGTCTTTGAGGGTAACATAATCAACTGAAATGTGCTAACTTGTTCTTGTAGAATTTTTGCAATGTGATATTGATTGAAAGATATGTACTATCTGATGATATTTTCTTCAATTCGCGTGATGTCTCTTATGACTGTCTAAAAACATGTTTGAAATATCGTTGGACAATTTCAGCAAAACAAGTATACTTGACGTAATTTTTATGAATACGAAGTTATGTGTATTTGATCTCAATGGCCATTGGAAAAGTCTATTGATTCCTTTCTCATGCTTAAAATATATTGATTATTATTTGATGTTTTTGTGAGCACAGGGAAGGTGCCAAAGTTATTTGGGGATATGTTAATCGAATTCTTGGACAACCATCTCTGATTCGAGAATCATCCATGGCAAAATTCCCATGGTCAGGTGTAGTTTCTCAAAGAGCTAGTAAGAGGCTTAATTATAGTACGGCTGCTGGGGCAGCAGCATCTTCACAAACAAAATCTACCCTTGGAGATATCATCTTGCATCCTTCATTGCAAAGAAGAATAGAGCACCTTGCTCGGGCTACCGCAAACACTAAGATTCACCAAGCACCATTCCGTAACATGCTCTTCTATGGACCTCCTGGCACTGGTAAAACTATGGTTGCAAGGGAGATAGCTAGAAAATCGGTATAAATAGATTGCCACTTTCTCTGGGCTTTTGAATGATGTGTTCAGATTTTGTTTCCTCCACAATGTTTGAAGCAACATGAAGAAATAAGTAGCCTAATATATATACTGTTTTGATACAAATAAAAACAGGAATGATTAAACTATGCAATTCTGAGTTTCTTCTTTTGCTTCACCTTTTCGATTGGATACGTATTTTGTTTTTGTTTTTGTTTTTTTATTTATATTTATATTTATTTAATTTTTTGGTTTAGCAAGCCATATATTTCAAGATATTTGAAATATTGTAGCCTGCACAATATTAACTGATTTCAGTATGTACTAGGTGTACCTGGTTGGATGGTTTTTATGGTTGTTAGTGCCCACATGGCTAGATCTAATGTCTGGAAGGATTTCATTCAAACATAAAAGGACGTATGCAATATTCACAGGTTCCCTGGTTTTGGATCTTGTAGGGTTTGGATTATGCAATGATGACAGGTGGAGATGTCGCACCACTGGGTCCGCAGGCTGTTACCAAAATCCATGAGATATTTGATTGGGCCAAAAAGTCGAGAAAAGGTTTACTGCTCTTCATTGACGAGGCAGATGCCTTTCTGTGCGAGTAAGTTAATTCATGTATTGGAACATGGTAGGATTCATGCCCTTATATTCTATTTTTTTATTTTTAACACATGAAGAACATTCTCTTAAGCTGTGGCAACTGATAAATGCTGAAAAGTTTCTTTACACTTGGAACTAGATGAGTAGCAATAACTTAGCTAATATTCAACTAAGAATAACATGTGGCCACATGTAATATTTTTACACGATATATCTTGTGTATGATATTGATGTTTGTAAAAGATCCAAGTGCCAAACTTGCATGTAAAAGATAGTAATTGTAGCCTGTTTGGTTTTGCTTAGAAGTAAATTTACTCTAAATCATCTTGCCAAATTCTGTTAATTTTTCAAAATAGCCTTTCAGCATATCAAGACATTTGATTTGCAGATTTTTGAGATTTCTCATGCAAAAGACATGTTTACTAGACTTACGGTATCTGAAACACCTTGCCTAATTTACTTGGCTCTTTTTTTTTTTTTTTTTGGTGACATAGACGGAATAGCAAACACATGAGTGAAGCTCAACGAAGTGCTCTGAATGCTTTGCTCTTTCGAACCGGAGACCAATCAAGAGATGTGGTTCTTGTTCTCGCCACTAACAGACCGGGGGATCTTGATAGTGCTGTCACTGACCGTATAGATGAAGTTATTGAATTCCCACTTCCACAGGAGGAGGAGCGTTACAAGTTGCTGAAGCTCTACTTGAACAAATACCTTTGTGGTCAAGAAGAGGGGGAGTCTAAATGGGGACATTTGTTTAAGAAGAATCCACAAAAAATAACCATAAAAGATCTGGCAGATGATGTCTTACGAGAGGCTGCACGAAGAATAGAAGGATTCTCGGGACGTGAGATTGCAAAACTAATGGCCAGTGTTCAAGCAGCTGTGTATGGGCGGCCCGACTGCGTTCTAGATTCCAATCTATTCATGGAGATCGTGGATTACAAGGTTCAAGAGCATCACCAGCGAATAAAACTAGCAGCAGAAAGTGGTCCGGCAGCTTAGGATTATTCTTGTTGTATGACAGAGAATGGGTTTTCGAGGTCCGAAAGGAAATTTCATTTAGATTTAGAAGTTATACATACATTATTCTGTAGTGATTCAATGGATAATTCAAGCAATCTAATTACTACGTTTGTGTTGCGAAATGTACTCTTTGGTTATGATAAGATATGAAACTATTCTTTTGGCTTACTGTGGTTAGGGCAAGTTCTCTTTTCATTTTTTCCCTCTTCTATATCATTATTATATTCTTAATCGTCTAAGTTTGTCTTATTCATGTCCCCTTCCACATGTTTCAGCTTGAGACGTTGGTGAGTATTCAATGCCCCAAAAAATTAAGGGCAATGAGGCATTAAGGCAATCAACAATACGTGAAGATTCTTGTACTAACTTTTCTTGGTCCTGGGCGTTGAAGGAAGCCGTGTAAAGCATATAGGGCTATATTGTTGTTTTCAGCTGAGCTGAATTATGTGAACAAATGCATCATATGGAAGAGTTCACAAGAAGCTAACGTCATTACGTGATCATTAATCACATGCTAAATAGAAATAGCAAGTAAATAGGAGATGAATACAGACATAGGCCATCCTGAATCAATGATTTGGCTTTTGTCAAATTATGTTAAAGTTGTTTGATTTAGATTTTTAAGAATTGATTTTTTGAAAAAACAATTTTTTTGGGAGAGAATGTGACAGTGGTTGAATAGTTAAAAAAAGTTATTATTTTAGTAGATAAACGTGAGAGAGAATTAATTTTGATAAATTTAAAAATAAAAATTAAGCTGTTGGACGAAGGAAGAACGAACAGGAAATTAACCTGAGGGCCTTTTTCCTTTATTTTTCGTTGGCAAATTTGTTAAGCCTCGTTTAAATAATTTGTTATTGGTGAAACTACCAACAAACCCGGGTTCGATTCCCGGCTGGTGCAATTTAGTGTTGCTGTGAGGAGAAATCTTTGCTGACTTTCGTGATTGGGGTCACCACAGCCGCCTGAATAGGCACATCTGAGCAACTTTATTTTCACTCTTTACTTTTATTTAAAAAGGGAAAAGGATGGATAGGAAATTCTTTTCTCTTTTTCCCATGGTATTTATTTAAATCGGAGATCAGTATCTCATCGAGTTGGCATCACTACATTAGAGATGGGTTGGATGTATAAATACATGAGATCGTATACAAAGGACATACAAAAAATAAAAAGCATAGAACTGTGCAAGTTGTATTTTTAAAATTGAAACATTAACTATTACACAAGTACTTTAGTGCCTATTATTTTCTCTACATGGTTTTAAATTTATGAAATAATCGGCTTGCAAATTCACCCCTCGTGTGGTAGAAACACGAATCAGATCACAATTTACAAAAGCATCAACTAATGGCTCATCCAATAAAGTTTTAATGCGCACAAAGAATTAAACATGAGTTTTTATGACATTAAATCATAAGTTAAATAGATGGGGTTGTATGCTACTCAAAATAAGATTTTTTTGAAGCATATCACACATCAAATTTTACCATTGATTCAAAAAGCATACGGGTAAAATATCAACCTAGTATTGATACCTAGTGATTTCAGCATTTTGGGTACGGTTATGGAGATATAAGTTGAGGATCTTTTTGAGTCTTCCGATCTAAGCTATAACCTTCCAATAGTTAAAGCTTCAATTGAGGTGAAATAAAGCTCAAGAATCAAGAACAAAGCTCAAGTTTGCTAGTAAAAGTAGAGCTTTTCCTTTCTTCTTTGATTGCGGGTGCACTGCTTAATGAAGGTGAAAATGAATATTGGTCCACAAGACGGTGGGTGTAAAGCCCTATCAATTGATGAACAAGAACAATCACATATCATCAAATCATACCATCCTCAACGATAGGCAATATATACATGAAATGCAAACAATTCAAGTGTGCGAGTTCAGGGTAGTCAAAGCAAAATAAGCAAGTAGACGACCCATCACATTTTCCGAAGTGAGAAATAAAGCAACACAGCACATTGTGTAACTTGGGGAGCCACATCTCCAAGACTTGAGAGCATCTATTTCCACCAAGTCCACCACAATGTCATTGTCCCACACGAACCAACCACCGTGACAAACAATATGCTAAAAATTTGACAAAACGTTTTAATTACTTTGAAAATTAAGCAAAATTTTAGTAAGACTACATTAATAGAGAGGCCTGAGAACAATATACCACTGGAATCAAGATAAATAAATGCTATAGATGCTTTGTTCACCTAACTACAGCAGTAAAATGATGTTTGGAGTTACACCTAGGCTATGATCATATAGATTATTTTCTTGATGGAACCATAAAATTATGGGAAAAATAAACTGCAAATTCATCAGAATCCATAATTTATTTGCTTATCCTAAGCAGTTGCTTTGGTTAAGACCTAGCAAGTATCTTGATTGGCAAATGAAAGCATACATGTTAACAAAAACCTGAGAAGTAAATCTAACAAGGCCAATCAAGATTAAAGGCCGAAAAGGGATCATATAAGCAAACCATTCAAATGGCACTGCAACAAAAGTGAACTTCATATATACCAGTAAATCCAGATCACCACTGAACAACTTTTCAATCAGACTAGGACTAAGAAGCATTCACAAGAGTGCAGCTAGAATTTCCTTAATGAAGCACTAAGTTAGCTTAAATTTCCATTTTCAAATCACAGAATCAAGAATTAGACCTATAGAAAATGAAGAAAATCCTGGAACATCACCTAAGACAACAAATCATACCCGTTCTTGCATCTGCTGCATCTAGTTTTACAAGAAAAAATTACACCAGCAAGATGTCATCCACAAAAGATTATATACATCCCAAAGAAGTTCATGCATAATCTACGATTAAGAAATCATCGGAAGACCATCATATCACGAACAGACACTCTGAATAGCCACTCTCTAAGTATCCTCTATCATCAATGACATCAGGGCTTTATATAGATCTAAAGTCAAGAAAATTCTCTTCAAACAGGGCACCCTTAGCAGACTGGCTTTAAACCCATAGCCCATGTTCTTTACCTCTAAATTAGTTTGAACTTGCAAGAGGGAAAAAAACAAAGATATGAAATACTCCCTTTCGACAAAGTCAATAAGCTTCACAACACAGTTCAAAATTGCCAGGACTTGGATTACATTATTAATTCTACAGTTCCATACAGTAGTATTACCAAAAGCAACAGCACCGCAACCAAAAATTAAGCGCTAAAAATTGAGTAACTAGCAATTAAGCAGAAGATTCTGTAGCAGGAACAGATTGATGATTTACGATAAGCGGCGGGCGAAGAGCTCGGTGGCTCTCTTTTTCCTGTTTCCTAGCATTGTACATTTCTTCTGTCTCGATCACAACCAACCTTTTCACCTAAAAATAAAACAAACAACGCAAAAAATCAGTCCAAAATAAACCAAACAACAAAGTTCAGAATTTTCACGCAGTGAAATTAGGGCGGGCACCTGCTGGAGCATTCCCCTTACGGTCGGCGTATTCCATCTCATGACAGTCCGATTGCATTTGGTGAGGCGTAGCGCCTCCAACGTCCGCCGATGGAGCCTTCTGGTGCCCGGAATACCCCTCACTAGGGTTATGTACAGGTTAGGGCTCCAAGCTATTGGGGCTTTAGCCTTAAAAGCGTTGAAAGCACTCATTTCCTTCTTGAAATTGTCCCCTGCAGCGTTACTGATCAATGTAATTCGATCTAAAGGGAAGTAGAAGAGGGGAAGGTGGGGAGGCGAAAGGGTTTTGGAACGGCAAGTACGACGTCGTATCATGGCTCCTTCATTTGTGCGCTTCGGCCCATGTACTTTTAACACTTGTTCGAGGAAAATTAATGTTGAGGAAAAAAAGAAAAATGCTATGGGAAAAAATTTATTTTTAAATAATGTGCAGCGGTAATTAGCTGAAGCCCAGCCATTGACTATTATAATTTGATTAATACTCTCAATTAGAATTATTTTGGTCTTTGTAGTAGTTATTAAAAACAAATTGTAAAAATACTTACATTAATAATATCTTGGATAAAATTAAAAAAAAAAAACAGAAAACATCAAACAAATTACCAAAAACAAAATTAATTCAAACACTAAAAATAAGACTCTTATCTTAATTAAAACTCCCACATTCTCTTTCAACTCAAATTATCATCAGTTACAACCATCATATCTATCTCTTCAAACACCATATCGACTTTGACACAAAGAGTAGAATCAAAAGAGAAAAAACTTTTAATAATTTCATACGAACAATCGGGGGAAGAGTACCGCATCACGTCAACTTCAACATTATTTTTTATTTATTATTATTTGTCTCTATCTTTGTAACCGTCCATTTATGTATATTTGCGTATAATAATATCTAATTTGAAGGTTTCGTCTCTCTCTTAATTCTTCCTCTTTTAGATTTTGCAACGTAAATCGAGAAGCTCTAAAACTTGGTAATATTGGTAATGGTGTCGGGAATTTTATAGTTCAATAGTGTAAGCGCTTGGTAATGTAATGTGTAATAAATTACACAGTGTAATATGTAATAAATTACATGGTGCTATAGTAAATTATATGGGTCAAAAAAATAACATAATGTATTAACAATATATCATAAACGATGACACAATATAATGTGTAATAAATTACATAATAATGTACATTATGTAATAAATTACATGGTAATATAGTAAATTACATAGGTTGGAAAAATAATGACACAATGTAATGTGTAATAAATTATACAGTAATGTAGTGAACTACATGAGTTAAAAAAGAATGAAAAAGCAGATTATTTGTAATAATTCGAAGAATAGAAGTTTTTCCTCCTTTGATTCTACCCTTAGTGTTGAAGTCAACGTAGTTTTTGGGGAGATGAGAGAGAACGGTTGTAACTGACGATAATTAGAGATGAAAGAGAATGAGAGAGTTTTAATTAATGTAGGAGTCTTATTTTTAGTATGTGTATTAAATTACATGTTAATATAGTAAATTATATATGTCGAAAAAAGAATGACACAATATATCAATAATATATCATAAACGATGACACATTAAAATGTGTAATAAATTACACGGTAATATATATTGTGTAATAAATTACATGGTAATGCAATAAATTACATGGGTCGGAAAAAGAATGATACGATGTATCAACAATATATCATGAACGATGATACAATATAATGTGTAATGAATTATATAGTAATGTGGTAAATTATATGGGTCGAAAAAAGAATGAGAAAGCATATTACATGTAATAATTTGAAGAATAAAATTTTTTCTTCCTTTGATTCTACTCTTGGTGTTGAAGAAGTCAACGTAGCATTTGAGGAAATGGGAGAGGATGGCTGTAATTGACAATAATTAGAGATGAAAGAAAATGAAGGAATTTTAATTAAAGTATGAATCTTATTTGTAGTATATGTATTAATTATTATTTTTTGGTATTTTGTTTAATGTTTTCTATTTTTTTTATTTTTTCCAAAATATTCTTAATGTAAGTATTTTTGCAAAGGTCGGTGGTTACTGCTAGATAAGAGAGTAACAAATGCAATTGATGATAACTGTAGACGAAAAAGAATTAAGGAATTTTAAATATGTAGAAGTCTTATTTTTAGAATATCATTTAATTATTTGTGATTGTTTTAATTGTTTTCAGGTTTTTATTATTTTCAAAATTTATTATCTTCAAAATTAGATGTGAAGTATTTTTCTAATTTTTTTTCAATAACAAATGCAAAGACTAAAATAGTTATAATTGATAGTATTTTTCCAATTTCTTACAAATATATCCACTTACATCAATATTTTCCTAATGTTTAAAGGGAAAAAGTGAGGAGGAAAATATGAATTAGACACGTGACAATATTTCATTGAACTAGAAGGGAAGAGGGTAGAAAAAAAGAATATTTTATTAATTAGAATGGGAGTGTGAGACGAGGAGTACATCTAAATGAGGGCCCTTATTTAGGTTTATTTCCCTTCAAAATAAGTTCTTTATCTCTTTCTTTCAACACATTATTTGAATCCTTTATTTAGGTTTATTTCCCCTCAAAATATAGTTTTTATCACTTTCTTTTAACACATTATTTAGAGTTTTGAGAGAAAAACCCCAACACTGATTGTGCTTTTATTAAGTTAAAACAAAAGATAAATTCTAAAAAAAAACTAATCTCTCCCTTATAAAGTAAAAAAGTACTATACGACCTCTTATTATTGGGATCAAAAAACCCACCTCTTAATTCTCTCATAAGAGGAATCATGTGTCACTTTTTTACTCTAAAATGTACCAGGGAGAGGTTACCCCTCTTCTCCTTGGAAGGACTGAAACAAAACGCCGGGATATTTGGGATTAGTTTCTCCCGCTGAGTTGAGTCCCATTCTTCCGCTGAGTTTTGGGTGATTTCGACAAGGCAACTCATCCCGTCGTCAATTTACTTACAAGGTAGAATTCAGATTATTGTTTTCTTGTAATTTTCAATTGCATGTTGTCTAATTCTTCGGCCCAGCTTTATCGCCATTCTCTTCTTCTAGCTTCTAGCTTCTTGCAATTTGTTTTTCCTTATTGTTTTCCTTTATGGGCCATCTTTCTTTAAACAAAAGATTTTCTGCAAATCTCTCATTGAATTTTGTTGTGGATGCTTACAGTTTTCGGGTGCCTATTGAGCGTACTCTATAAAATAACCACCACTAAATTCTAGCGGCTCTGCCGTAGTTGGCTTCCACTTCTATCAGTTATTCATAGTCAGGCTGTGTATATTTTGTACAAGATTAGAGCAATCAATTGATATAAGCATGGTGTGGTTAAGGGCAACTATTGTAGTATATAGAACAAGAAATTAAGCCTTTCAAGTATATGAATAATCTTTAAGAAAGAACATTTGGGCATTTCAATTTCTGTCTATAGCTGGAATTAATTATATATGGTAGAGCTCAAAGAATCTTTTGCAAAGAAACATAAGTTTTCTTTCCAGTTTACTTATCTTTCTCCTTCCCGTTTCTACCCTTTTTTTATTTTTTTTACATGAATGGTTGTGCCACCCTTATGGATAAAGTGTAGACTTCAAATAAGATACTAATGAACTTTGATCAACTAGCATTAGAGACTCGTTGCTTCATAACATTTAAATGTTCTTTCTAGTGCGATAATGACTTTTTTAAGCTCTGCGTTGAGGCTTATAGCTAAGTTTGTATTTAAATAGCATTTGGTATCATAACTTGATTTCTAACCAGTGGTGAACATAATATGTTCAGACACCAAAGGATGTTCCATCTATGGGGATTATTTAAACTGCCTAATGGCTTTAAATTTTTAGCTTTTTCTTATTAGGTGTCAATTTAGCTGTTTTTACTAAGTAATAACTTATTTCTTGCATCTATCAAGCTGTTATATTTGTTGTGATGGCTTCCTCGTCGACATTTTCTTCATGGACCTTCAATGGCAATGTTCTTGGTCCCGCTCCCAATTCAACAAAGTTTTCTAACAAGTTCATCTGCAATTGCTTGAACTCTTGCTTTAAACAAGCAAGCTATTCCCCATCATCAAATGCATCTCAAGAAATGGTATCACCTAATAGTAAAGGAGGTGATTGGGCACAAAGAAGGTTATCACTCAAGAGCAATGTCCAATGCAAGGCGCTAGAGGTTGACGTTAAATCTTCATATTCAGTAGGGAGTAAGTTTCAGCTTGAAGATGTTATTGAGGCACAACAATTTGACCGAGATACTCTTGGTGCTATATTTGAAGTGGCACTTGAGATGGAGAAAATTGAGAAAAACTCAATTGGAAATCAAATTCTGAAAGGGTACCTTATGGCCACACTTTTTTATGAGCCATCAACTAGAACTAGGCTTTCGTTTGAGTCTGCAATGAAACGTTTAGGTGGGGAAGTTTTGACAACAGAAAATGCACGTGAGTTTTCATCTGCAGCAAAAGGAGAGACACTTGAAGGTAGTTTTTCTGTTTGCTTACTTAAAAGCGCTTGAAGCATTCTTTGTTTTCTAATTTTGTAATGATTTTCAGATACCATAAGAACGGTAGAAGGGTATTCTGATATCATTGTGATGAGACATTTTGAAAGTGGCGCTGCCAGAAAAGCTGCAGCAACAGCTAGCATTCCCATTATTAATGCTGGAGATGGCCCTGGACAGCATCCAACTCAGGTCTTAACCTCTGTTTGTGAGATATTATTATTCCCAAGTCCTTCAAAGTAATTAATGTCACTCTTTTGATTATTGTTGAAACTGTTCGTAGCTTGGGAAGTTGTTGAAATTTTGGAGTTGGTAAAATTTCAAACGACACCTTGAAATTACAATTACGATGATGTAAAATTACAATACTTTCTCCCTTATTTGTAATAGTTGAAAATCGAAGAGTTTTTTTTTTTTTATTTAAATTAATGAATGTAGGAGAAATAAGGAATTTAATAGAACATGTAGGCGTAAAATAGGAAATCAAAAGTTTTTCCAGCATCCACACTTCTTATGTATAGTGATTGTAGATCTATCTATATGCACTAATTTTTCCTCTTCCATGTGTCTGGTATTTTTAAATTGAAAAGTTTGTATGGGACAATGTCTAGTCTAGCTTTCCCATATGTGGGTGCAATTACCATTATTTCATAATTTTATTCGGTTTACATAATTACATGGCATGAAGCATGGTAGCTGATTTTTTCTCAAGGGACTAGATAAGATAATTTGGTACAAAAGTTTTTTAGACGCCCTAAGGTTTTGTTATTTTTGCACTTGTTAGGCCTTTTCAAGTTATAAGAGACCCAAAATAGCAATTGGCATAACATAAACAAGTACTTATTATAACTAATGTCCTTGTAAGGCAAAAAATGAAAGAAATGAGGCATAGGTGGGGCGCGCAATGTCTAAATGATTCCGTAGTGCCTTCTTAAACTTGGTAGTAGGTTGTCTTCTGATGTGTGGCACATTACAAACTTCGCCATCAGTATATTTAGGGTTTTTCCCCAGGAGCCATGTACTGTATGTGTGAGTTCATAGAGAACTATTAATCTTATTCCCTTTTTCCCCACCTTTGTACATTGTATGCAGGCACTGTTGGATGTCTACACCATTCAAAGAGAGATAGGAAAACTTGATGGCATCAAAGTTGGTCTTGTTGGAGATCTTGCTTATGGAGGAACAGTACGCTCACTTGCCTATCTGCTGGCCAAGTATGAGGATGTTAAAATCTACTTTGTGTCTCCTGATATGGTAAAAATGAAGGTATGCTGGAAACTAAGATATTTTTCAGTTCAATCACGTGGATATTCCACTTTTAGTAGATTGACTCTGTTCAACTCATAAAGAATCGGATGCAAGTAGGCAGGTTCTCTTTCTTTTTTTGTTCATTTTTCTTTGAAAATACTTTAGGCATGTGAAAGAGTGGTATTTGCTTATCTTTTCAACTCTTAATTTCAGGACGACATAAAAGATTATCTGACATCTAAAGGAGTTGAATGGGAAGAAAGTTCTGATTTGATGGAAGTGGCTTCTAAGTGTGACGTGGTTTATCAAACCCGTATTCAGCGAGAACGATTTGGAGAGAGAGTTGATCATTATGAAGAAGCACGAGGCAAGTACATAGTGGATCGTGGTGTACTGAATATAATGCAAAAACATGCTGTGGTGATGCATCCTCTACCACGGCTTGATGAGGTTAGCTTGTGATTTGTGCTTGACATCTTTTATCAACTTTTGTCTGTGTTTTTCCGTGTTCTGATTGTTTCACGTTTGTCTCTGGGTGTTTAGATAACTGTTGATGTGGACAAGGATCCAAGGGCTTCCTATTTTAGGCAAGCCAAAAATGGTCTATACATTCGGATGGCTCTTATAAAGCTTTTACTTCTAGGTTGGTGAGAGGTACCTTTTGCGGGCTAAAAGACGATATGCTGCCCTGAGACGTGGGAGCCCTTTCTTCCTAAAAGGGAGGAGGCAATTTTGTGGATACTCGACTTAGATGGTTTTGGCTTACAGGTTGAACCAGGCATAGATGATCTTTGTTCTTGGTTCAAATGCTTTTGAAATGCAATGTTTTGTACATCTAATTTCCCATCTCCAGTTGTTTTGATATTTTCACTATATTCTTCTATACCAGAACTATTTTTGGAATTCATTTGTACCGTTATAGTTCTTTTGGCACTCTATTTTATTTGTGTAGTTGCCTGAAGCAATGTTATCGAGTCGTTTGATTTTTGTTGTTCTTCTGATCTGGAACTGTGAACCATATTGGATGTATAATCCAATATAAGCCTCACACGATATCAAGGTTTTAAAAAGCACAAGGCATGATAAATTTTTTTAAGGACAGCCTGATATTATCATGCAGTGTTAGATTACATTTCAATTATGATGTCATAATACAGTTTTACATCTTATTTTTTAGTTTGCCCCCTTTTATATCTTCAGCACGCAAGGAAGAACTATAGGACATGGTGAAAATGATACCAGAAACAATGTCAATTTCGACGCCAAACCTTAATCCTCTAATTCTCCCCATCTGTATCATTGAGGAATGACAGGGAAGATGTTTTAATTTCCCACATAAATTAACAGCGGACAGAAGATGAAAATCGTTTAAAGGAAACAATGTCGATTTCAAACACAAACCCTAGTTAGAATTGTATCTGTTGATATTTATATTTAAGAGTTTTAATTCGGAGACTCCAGGTGTTTCTTTTATGGAGTACATTCCCATCCACTAATTTACATGAACCCCTGTGCGGGTTCATGAAACTAGTAGAGGGGAATGTGCCACACGGTCTCTCCGTAACGGATAAACCTAGTGTCTCCAGATCAAAATTAATTTATATTATGGAATGTTTTACATGTATGATGGTTTATTCATTTTGTGTGATCATCTATTTTTGTGCGTTTGTATCTTCAATTCTATCTATTATTTTGTCAACAATGCCCAATTCTATCTATTATTTTGTCAACAATGCCCGGTAAGTTAATTCTTGATTGTAAACAAGAATCATGTGGTGCAGATTTCCTCTTTTTTGTGCAATCCATATTTCCAACTATCCCAAGCAAGATGGGTAGTCCACAGTTGAGAGATCGGCTCTTGAAAGCCTGTGTTTCTGAAAGCTTGGCATTAAAACTTAGTTTGATATTAGTACTTAGCCATGCTTTACACTTTGTTCACTTCGGCTTCACTTAAGCCCGCTTAAGACTGAAAAAGATTGAAACGGTTTATCGTACAACAAAGCACAGGATGGGTTCTCAAAATTCGATTTTCCATGCTTATCAAGAACGGAGAGCATGTATGGCACTTAAACGGCACTTCACGCATGGGATGGGAATGTAATAACCCCAGACACAGTTTTCATATACAATTCTCTAATCTAAACATAGCACCAGTCTTATGCTACCTGCAATCAAATCCTGCAGGATAGCTCTACTAACATCCAACTTTACAAAGCTACAAGAGACTAGCATAACATCCTCCAAACTACATTAAAACATAATAAGGAAACTGAATTTTGATATAAATTACATAAGCAAATGGATTTTGATTAGTAACTCAGCAACCACATTAAAATTAACAGAACAAAACACAATTATTTCAAATACGCGGGCGATCCTAGCACGCATAAGAGCCCAGGTCCCAACGGTTCACATCAGTTTTTGACAGGGAAAACTTAAATGTTAGTAAGCAATATTGAAGATCTACAGATAATGCAGATATTAATAACCCATTCAGCCAACATCCGACTTAACACCAAAAAAATATACCAGTATGCTCCTCAAAGAAAATTAAAGTAAAATTCTCTACAGGAATAAACTTAGAAAAGCAACTGCTCTTCGAGGAGCAACTCAACAATTGCATTAACTGGTTGGAAGAACCATTGTTTATCTTGATGCGCTGATCCTAATACATATAAAGGAGCAATGCATCATTCACTTTGCACCTCAAAACGTCAAAGAATCTATTTCTCCTGGATTTCCTCTTCCTGATTTTGTCCATAGCGACGCTTGAACTTTGCAATTTGTCCAATACTTTGAGCCATCTGCCGCTTCGCCCTGAAGTGATAGACTTTACCAACTTGGTGTAGTTTGGTCATCATAACTGGGAGGAGTCGACCACTCTGGGTCACATAGGATATCCATTGCATCTGAGGGTGGATTCCCTTCTTCATGCTTGCTTCAAAAGAATAACAATTGAAAACAACTAAAAATGAGATCACTTTCTTTCTCTCTTTTTAATTTAAACCAAAGCAAATAATGTAGCTTGACATTAAAGAATTCTGCAAAATTCCACTCATCTGTAATAAAAATTTGATGGCAGTATTATACTTTAGGTAACAAAATGGGTCTCGTGTACAAAAGTTGAAATTACCGTAAAAGGGATCAATTAGTTATGGCTCCACAAAATAATTCTTTGGAGCATTTTGTCAGACGCATAGTCACATCAAAAGAAAGTTTATTCAGTCACGTACCTATGTGTGGGGTGGTGGTGGGGGACGAGGGACATATAGTAGAAATAACTAAGTCATGAATCCTAGAGTGCAAACTGAAGAACAGCATCTAGAAACTCAACGCAAGGAGTTCAACCGAATATAATATCTCCTTAAAAGATAAGCTAAATTTATATTTTGTATACCCCATAATCTGAAAATAATGCAACATGCTATTCTAGAGCAGTGTAGTTGGTCTATTTATCAAATCATTTTCTGTAAAATATTTCTTTCTTTAAATGCTATACCTAACAGTTCCATGCTAAATTGTATTCCCACTGAATATGTAATCAAATCAAATAACCCCATAACATAACTAAGAAGCAATCTTGAATTTCTTGTGATCAAATAGCTAAATTTCCGTAACCTTTGTGCAATTGAAATGTTTCTTATGCTTCTCTACACCAACTTTTCTCTCAATCCCAGTTTCACCCCCAGTGGCGGAGCTAGAAGAAGAGAATGGCGATGAAGCTCGACAAAATATTACTTTTGGGAATTGACAATTACACTAAAATACATCAGAAACTACCTTTCAAGTTTGGTGATGAAGAAAGAACAGGAGAGAGGTGAATTACCTTGCAGAAGAAATCGCTAATCGGTAGCAAGAAATGATGAATGCAGAGAGTATTGTCCCCTTCTTCCCTAAACCCTTAATCGCTCATTTCGGCAACGGCATTCACTTCATTTTGGGTAAATTTCACAAGAGGTTCTCAAGCTTTGCTACATATAACAAATTCATCTCTAATTTGTTTTTTCGACGATTGGGGTTCACTACTTTTCAGAAATCTGCACAAATAGTCTTCCACGTCCCCCATGTGTGGGATGCTTAAAAAAAATGGAAATCTAGATGGCAATGCTGCCAATAAAGTTCCTTAAGAGCATCTTTAATGCAAACGTCTAATCTTGAGGTAACGTGGAGGAGATATATATATATATAATTTAAAATTTTCAATTTTCTCTCTCTTCTTTCACTTCTTTTTTACCTTTTTCTCTCTTTATTTCCTATATTTTTTCACAATGTCCTTGATACTTTCTACAGTTAAACGTTCTCAAAGACATTTTGAAGAAAAAATGAAAAATAAAGAGGTGAAAAGGTAAGAAAAAAGTAAAATAAAAAGAGAGAGAAAAATAAAATTTGTAAATTTATGTGTCTATATCTCTTCTTCACGTTATCCTAAGACTAGACGTTTGCATTGAAGATGCTCTAATAAATGACTCAAAAATGTATTTCATTTGAGATACTTAAAAAAAAAAGAAGGAAAAAATGTAATAATTGACAGCAAGCCATATAATACGTTAAACTTTGGTTGGTTAATAATGAATATGAAGATGTAAAGTAGTATTTTTCTAGATCACACTATACGGCCTAGACAAATTTGCTGCTTTATAGATCACATTGATAAAATAGCGACAAGCATATCAATATTAATTGTTATCTCCGAAATTAGAGGTCTTAAATGTTGTCAATTTCAAGTACTTTGGGTATTTGAATGAACATGAGAGGTGAATAGCGCTCAGGAGCCTTAAAAGTAGAATAATGCTATGTAGTACTAGTCTAGGTGTCATC